>PVKZ01002277.1:0-69172 GCA_004027375.1 Macroglossus sobrinus
CACACACACACACAAACACCCTACCCCCTCCCCCATTCACCGCCAACGTTTGTCCCCTCCCCCTCCATGATTCCTGTCTCCATCCATCTACCCTCCCTCCGCCTGCCCCACTCATCCTCTCCAGCCACCGCTCTCCAAGCTTCTCCACCTCTGGTCATCTCTCCAACCCTCCTCCCTAGCTTCGGTTCTCTGCTCAGCCTGGCAACCCTGTCCGACCTCCTGCGTGCCCCATGGCAGCCCTCATGCTCCTCGGGACCATCCTGCTAATGGCCTCGACTACAGGTCAGGCCGGGGCGCGCCCGTCCAACGCCACAAGCTCCGAGCCTCCGGGCCCGCTGCCTGCCCTGCTGGCACACCTGCGGCGCCTGACTGGGGCGCTGACTGGCGGTGCGAGCTCGGCCGGCCCGGGCACCAACGGCACAAGGACCAGTCCCTCGAGCGGGCCCGGCGCGGCAGCGCGGGCACCCCCTCCGGCGGAGCTCTGTCACGGCTACTACGACGTCATGGGCCAATACGACGCCACCTTCAACTGCAGCACTGGCTCCTACCGCTTCTGCTGCGGCACCTGCCACTACCGCTTCTGCTGCGAGCACCGCCACATGCGCCTGGCGCAGGCCTCCTGCTCCAACTATGACACGCCGCGCTGGGCCACCACGCCGCCGCCGCTAGCCGGGGGCGCCGGAGGCGCTGGGGTTGCGGGCGGGGGGCCCGGGCCCGGCCAAGCCGGGTGGCTGGAAGGGGGCCGGGCAGGGGGCGCTGGGGTGCGTGGGGGCGAGGGCCCCGGGGGCAGCACGGCCTACGTAGTGTGTGGGGTCATCAGCTTCGCCCTGGCTGTAGGCGTCGGTGCGAAAGTGGCCTTCAGCAAGGCGTCCCGTGCGCCTAGGGCGCACCGGGAGATCAACGTGCCCAGGTGTGTGCGTGCTGGGGCAGGAGGGTCGGGGCCTGGGGGCGGGACTGGGCAATAGAAAGCGGAGCCACATGGGTGGGGCTACAGAGCTAGAGGCGAGATCAGGCAGCCACCTTAAGACCAAAGGCCTGACTGTTGAGTATCCGGGGAGGCTCAGGCCTCACTCATTCCATAAATAATTTTTGAGCACTTTCTGTGGGCCAGGAGCTGGGGATACAGCAATGAACAAAACAAGGTCCTGGCCCTAGTGGGTAAACCTGGCTTCTAATCCCAGGTCTGCTGCTTGTGGGCATTGTGACCCCAGGCAAGCTGCTGAACCTCGTTGTGCCTCCGTTTTCTGGTCTGTACAATGGGGCTAATAAATGTTTCCCACCCATTCAGACTGTAATGAAGATTAATTGGGTCGATTCGTCTTGAGCCCTGGCACACAGTAAGCCCTCAATAAATGTTGGCTACCTTTATCATAAATGTTGATGGTCCAGACAGTAAGTAAAAAAAACATATGCAATATACTTTTAGATACTGATAACTGCTGTGGAGAATATGAAGCAGCATAACAGGTTGGGAGGTGATGTTTTATATGAAGTGGTCAGCAAAGCCCTCTCTGAGCAGAGACTTGAAGGAAAGAAGTAAGCCAAGTAGCAATCTGTGGGAATGGCATTCCAGACCGAGGGAACAGCACGTGGAAAGGCCCCGAGATGGAGTGTCTGCAGGGCAAAGAAGGGGCTGATGCAGCTGGAGAGCAGGGGTGATGAAGAGGTGGACAGGAGCAGGCAGAGGCTGGGTTTATTCTAGGGTGTTGGGGAAGCCACTAGAGGGTCCTGAGCTCAGGCTTTGCAGTGAGACTAGACTGCAAGGGATAAGGGCAGAAACAGGAGACCAGTTAGGAGACTACCACTGATTCAGGTGAGAGATGGGGCTGGAGCAGCAGGGGTGGTGAGAAGTGGTGCCATTTGGGATGTATTTTGGAGGTCAAATCCACAAGATTGCTGAGAGGCATCAATGAAAAAGAAAAAGAAATCAAGGGTGATTCTAAGGCTTGAGGTCTACATAACTGCCTAAATGGAACACCCATTATCCCCATGGGAAAGGCTGCAAAAGGAACAGGATTAGAGGTGTCAGGTCCTGGTGGGGCAGTGCCACAGGGAGGACGATATGGGAAGGACCACAGAAAGGGTGGAGTCCAAAAGAATTGGGGAAGGGATGCTTCAAGCAGGAAGTGTGGTCTGAGGGACCCTGGGATAGGCAATGCTCAGACTACCATTAGAGAGGGGCATGACCAAAGACAAGAAGCCCAGGCGAGCTGACCTGAGAAATTACCCGAAAGGTAAGAATAAGGAGGGGAAAGAAGCCTGGGCCCTCCTTCTCCCTACCCCCACCACCAGTCCCCAGGTCACTGACCATCCCTCTGCCACCTCTAGGGCTCTAGTGGACATTCTGAGGCATCAGGCAGGGCCTGGGACCCATCCAGACCGGGCGCGAAGCAGCTCCTTGACCCCAGGGGTCGGAGTTCCTGACAGCATGACTCCCAGGACGCCCAAGAACCTCTACAATACCGTGAAGCCCTCCAATCTCGGTGAGTGTGACCTGAGAGCTCCAACAACCTCTGACCATGGCCCTCATCCCTGTAGCCCTACTCTCTCTGGTTGGCTCAACCTCGCATTGCACAGGCCCCCACCCCTTCAGCTGCAGCCTCCCTGACTCTGCAGAGAGAGAGACTTCCCCCCTCCCTGCCTCCTGTGGACCACCATGGATACCACAGTGATTTAGATTTAGACATTCTCAGCCTTGGTACTTGACAAACTCCCACAGCCAACAACACACAAGGACACACCTAACCATTGAGACAAAACTTGTCTGGAGCCAGACTGTCTGGGTTGGCATCTTGGCCCTGCACCTATGTGACCTGGGCAAGTCCCTGTCCTCACCCAGAAAATGCGAAGCATACAATGGCTCCCCTCATAGGGCTGCTGTGAAGGTCCAATAAACTAATGAGCCAGCTGTTCAGAGCCATTCTGGCCCAGAAAATGCACGGTGTAAATGTGAGCTGTTGTAGTATTTCACAGTGAATGTGTCAATGGATAAGTTGGGGAGCTGGGACAGGCTGAAAGGGCCACCTCCTGAGGAAGAGGATGAAATGGGGAAGGCTCCTCCAGAAAATGTGTTTCAAGCAGTGGCCTGGAGGGTGAGGGGTGTAACTTGGGCTAGAGGAGCTCTGGCTGGCTGGGGCAGAGCTCATGAGGCCAGGGAGAGGGTGGGCAGACACACCTGAGGGACCTTGAGTGCCAAGCTGAGCTGAGGAGTTCTGCCTTTTGTCCTGATGGTGATGGGGAGCCACAGAGAACTGAGAGTAGTCAGACATGGAGGAAAATCATCCCCTGTGAAGGGGGAGAGATGAGAAGATGGCTTGGAAGGAGACTGGGATGGTGACCCAGGCTGTAGAGGATAGGCCTGAGCTGGGTGTGAACAGCAGTAATAAGGAAGAGATGTTTGAGATGGATCTGGAGAGATGAATAGGGATTCTTCTGGCAAAGAAGGGGAGGCAGGGATTCAAGGCTGAGAGAACAGCATGTGTGAAAGCCCTGTGGCAGGACTGAGCTGGGCCCCTTCAGGGGTCAGAGAGAAGGGTGGCTTGAGGGTAGGGATAGGAGATGAGACTGCAGCTGGGGCCAAGTCACACAGGCCTCAAGTGCCACTGCCAGCTTGATAATTTATGGGTAATAACATCATATGAGAAGAGAATGGAGCAGCAGAGGGGCGGGAGTTAGTGTAGGAGTGCTATGGTGGGACTGATCTTGAACATGGCTCACCAGGTAGCCAGAAGACTGCTCTGATGACCCAGGAGGGAGAGGCAGACAAGGGCAGAGATTCAAGAGGCAGGAGGGACCACTGCTGGGAGGACCAAGTAGATGTGAGTGGGGATGCTTCCAGGACAGAGGAGCCAGCTGGGAGCAGGTGATGACAGTAATACCAACTCCCTTCTTTGTCCTCACAGATAACCTGCACCACAACTACCTGCATCTCAATGTCAACAGCCCCAAGCACCATGCCACCACGCTGGGTATGGACCAGGGCTCAGCTGGGACCACAGGGCTCCTTTCCTTCCTACCCTTGATTGAGCCTGAGCCAGGTGCCAGGGATAGAGCAGGTGTGAGACCCTGTGAATCTGTCCTCAAGTCTAGCCAGGTAACCAAGCGAACCTCGGTTTCCCCATTTGGACACAAGAAACAGTCATCTCTTTCCACCTGAGTTGGTATGAAGATGCATGAAGAGCATCCCCAGCCTGGGGTGGGGCACAGAGCAGGGCTGACCAAGTGCCAATGGTTCCTCTTCCTGTGATATGTCCTCCTTCCCCAGCAAAGAGCATATCTCTTGACATGGGTGGAGTGAGCAAAGGGAGCCTGGACTGCTGGAGCTTCGTGGGGCTGAACTCCCAGATTTATAATTCCCTAAGGGGCTGAGGGCCTGACTCTTGGATCTGAGGGAGGTGGAAGGGCTGGGGGCCTGGTCTCCCTAGTCTGAGGGAGGAGGGTGGGGCCTAACTTCTGGGTCCAAGGGAGTTGGGGCTGGGGGCCTGGACTCCTGAATCTGAGGGAGGAGGCTGGAGACTTGAACTTCTGGGTCTGAGGCAGGAGCTGGACTTACCCCAGCCATGCCTCTCTGTCCCAGACTGGAGGGCGGCTCCACCACCCAGCCCCTCCTTGCACTACTCCACGCTGTCCTGCTCTCGTTCCTTCCACAACCTCTCGCATCTTCCCCCATCCTACGAGGCCGCCATGAAATCCGAACTCAACCGCTACTCCTCCCTCAAAAGGCTAGGTGAGTCCCCGGGAAGGGGAGAGGCCAGGGTCAGGGCCAGAGCCAAGGCTCATGACTGTGAACAGCGGGCAGTGGCCCAACAGACTTCTAAAGGTTTAGAGCCTCCCTCAGTTTTTCCTTCCAGTTTGTCCCAGAATTACCTAGGGTCCTTTTTAAAATGCAAACTCATGGTGTTCCCCCTCCCCCAAATCAGGATTTTTACTGCAATTAGTAGAAATATAACTTAAGCACACACACACAAGACTAAAGTAAGCTAGATCTTCGAAAGGCTATAAGTCATGAGTTTTAGGTGTGGCTGGATCCAGGATTCTACACCTCTCACTTCTGCTAAACAGTGGGCTGGCTTCATTTCAGGCAGTCTTCCCTCATGATGGCAAAGACTGACCTGAGACATTTCAGGCTATCAACAATTCCAGGCCTGGGTCTCATGTGCCCAAATTGTGTCACACACTCACCCCTGAACCAATCACTGTGATTCTGATTGGACATTTCTGGCTATATGGCCCATCCCTGGCAATGAAATGTCCTTTGAACATTTTAAACTGAGAGCCACAGTAAAAAATGCTTTTTATATTATGACCCATGAGAAACATGTATATTTGTATTTTTTAAAATACAGGAAAGCTTTGGCACTAGTTATTAAGAATGTTTTCAGAAGCATTTATCTCAGTCTGTTGAAATCTTGCTTCCAGGTGTATCTTCTATTTGGCTCAAATAAATTTTTATAAAAATTATCTCTACAAAAAAAGGGAACATTTTAAAATATACCCAGAGGAGAAGAAATTATAAAATGAACCCCAATGTTCCCATCCTCCAACTTTAACAATGAGCAACATTTTGTTCACCTGTCCTTCCTCCATTCATCTTTTGGTGGATTATTTTTAAACAAGTCCCTGGTATTATGCCAATACATTAGTATTTCAGTAACACACACATAACTGAAATAAAAATTTTATGAACCAGTACTCACTTTTTTCCCCTTATTATGGGGATGCCTTCTGATAAATAGAATTTTCTATGTTGTTTCATTTTTCAAAATGCCAGTCACTACCCACAAAATTTACTTCGCAATGCACGTATGGGTTGTATCTCCAAATTTGAAAAACACTGCCATAGGATGAAAGAGAAGGAAAAGTGGTTCCTCCAAAACAAGCGTTTGATTCCACTTCCAAAAGAAGGGAAACACCCATGCAAAAAAAAAAAAAAAAAAAAAAAGAAGTCTCCACACCTCCCAGCCAGCGCAGCAAGAGGGGTCTGGAAGTCTGTATTCTGGCCACATTGCTGGCCTGATTGTTCTGACTTATTAAAATTGTGCCCCTGCCCAAGCTAATGACCAGTGTTCTGGATGATGACAGAAGTCCCTAGGGGAGGGTGGGGGTGCAGGTCCAGCGCAGGGGTGGGATTTAAGGAAGCATGGGAGGGAGAGAAAGTTCTGGGCTGGCTAGGGACCCCACCTCTGTGGCTTTTTCCCTTCTCCCCAGCGGAGAAGGACCTGGATGAGGCCTACCTGAAGCACCGGCACCTGGGGGAGATGCCCCGCGGGACGCTGCCCCTGCACACGCTGCGGCGACCTGGTACAGGGGGTGGCTACCGCATGGATGCCTGGGGCGGCCCCGAGGGGCTGGGCCTGGCACCCACTCCCAACCCACGGCGGGTCATGTCCCAGGAGCATCTGCTGGGCGACGGGGGCCGGTCGCGCTACGAGTTCACGCTGCCCCGCGCGCGCCTTGTGTCACAGGAGCACCTGCTCCTGTCCTCTCGTGAGGCCCTGCGCCAGAGCCGAGAGCACCTGCTGTCTCCCCCACGCAGCCCGGCGCTGCCCCCTGAGCCCGCCTCTCGCGCCGGCCTGGCCGCCTCCCACTCTAACCTGCTGCTGGGACCTGGGGGCCCCCCCACGCCACTGCACGGGCTACCCCCACCGCCCAGCCTGCACGCGCACCACCGCCATGCCCTGCACGGCTCACCACAGCCCGCCTGGATGGCGGACGCTGGCGGGGGCGGGGGCACACTGGCCCGGAGGCCGCCCTTCCAGCGCCAGGGCACGCTGGAGCAGCTGCAGTTCATACCTGGCCATCACCTGCCCCAACACCTGCGCACCGCCAGCAAGAATGAGGTGACTGTCTGAGGCCGGGCCAGGAGCTTGAGAGCTGCAGCCTCGTGGGCCCCAGTCTGGATCCCCTGACACATTTTAGGGGCCTGGGACCCAGATTGGCCTGTGGCCCAGAAGGCTGCTTCTGAGGACGTCCACTGCTTTGGATGAAATAGTCACTGGAAACAAACCTCCTTCTAGAATGTCACAGCAGATAAGATCCCTCCTGTGGCACTGTTTGAGGCCAGGCCTTCTTCCCATGACGTCATCACAGAGGAAGAGGCCCACACCTGAGGTTATCACTAGAAGCCATGTCTGTTTCATGATGTCATCACAAAGACTCCTTTCTTGTGATGTCATAGCAGAGACCATGCTTTGTCTTATGACATCATCCTTAGAGACAAAGATTCCTCTGATAGCATTGCAGAAAGTCTCACCCTTACAAAGTTATCTCTGGCCCCACAAGGCCTCTTTTGACATCCTCATCACCAGGAAAATGTTTTCCTCCAGAGAAGATGCCTCTATGATGTCACTACAGACAAAGCCATCTTGCTAGGACACATCACCGGAGAAAATGCCTCACCAAGTGTGTCCTTGCTAGACATAAGGCCTCCTTTGCATGACATCATCACAGGAACTCTGCCTCCTTCCTATGATGCCATTGCCAGAAAAGGTGCCTTGCTCTATGACATCATCAGAGGGACTATGCCTCTTCCAGGGATACTATCACCAAAGGTGAGAGCCCTTCTGTGATGTCACCACTGAACTCTGCCTGCTCTGAGATGATGCCATAAGACACCTCACTGCTGTTGCCACACCATAAGAAGGCATGGCATTCCCGGAGTCCATGAGAAAGTGTCCCATCCTGATGTCACCTGAGGGATATGATCACTGGGGAGGCTGCACTGTCTGGAAAGGTTTCCCTAAGGGTGATGGTCTGTCTGTAGGTAATTGGCAGACTCTCTATCCTTGTCCAAGGCTCTGCCCCAATGCGGTAATGTCATCACCAGAGAAACTGCCTACTCTGGTGAGCCATCACTTGTGATGGTATCATCAGTTTCTGCCTTGTCCCACCATAACTTCGCTTAGTTGCTTCTTCCCCTGGCCCCAGGGACATGCCCTGTAGGATCTCTGCCAGAAATTCCCTCTACAGGAAGTTTGGGCCTCGGGTCCCACCCCTGTGCAGTAATGTCACCTCCTGTATGACTCCTGGAGGACAGCACTCTCAGACTGGCTTCTGCTCTCAAGGAGGCTACCCTGGCCACCAGCCTCTTGGAATCCTGGGACTTGTACGTGGCCTGAAGGCCAGAACCACTTCTCTCTGCTGTAACTAGAGACATCATCACCTCTGTCAACAAAGTGCTGGCCTCCTGTTGGGGTGGGGAAGGGAGAGGTATGCCTGCTATTGATCTTGCTGATGACATCATCAATGCCACGACTTCCAGCACTCATGATGTCATTGCACTTGGAGTCAAATGCTAACCACTCCTGATGATGACATCATTTCCAGAATTCTCTATGACCTACAGTGTCTTCATCTCCCAGGATCTACCACAACTATGGTATCATCCTCTTCTGGAATTTACCATCACTATAAGGTCACCTGTTCCCAAAGTTCCTCATAGCCAGTGGTGTCACCATCTTCCATGATTCTCCACAACCATGGTATCATCTCCCAGGACCCACGACAACCATTGTATCATTATCCCCCAGGATTCATCATAGCTGACATTGTCATCATCTCCCAGAATTCACCATGATCAATGATGTCATTACCTTCCCAATTTCACTGTGACTGATGGTAACATCCTCCACCAGGATTCACTAGGACTGATGATGCCACCTTTTCCATTGTCCCCCATAATTGTGGTGTCATCAACTTGCAAGATCCACTTTAGTCATAATGTCTTCATGCCCCAGGATCCACCATAGCCATAGAGTCACCACTTCCCAGGGTCCACTTCAGCCATGATATCACTATCCCCCCAGCATCCATGAAAGTCAATAGTGTCCTAGGACCTAGAATACCCAATTGTGTCATCATCTCCCAGGGTCCACTTCAAACATGGTATCATCTCCTAGGAGCCACCATAATCGTGCATCACCTCTAGGATCCAGGACACCCAATAGTGTCATCACCTCCCAGGATCTATTTCAACCATAATATCATACCAGTATCTACCATAACTATGATATTTCCCATGATTCAGGACATCCAATAGTGTCATCATCTCCTAGGATGCATGATATTCATTTGTGCCATCACCTCCCAGGATCCGTTTCAACCATGGTGTCATCATCTACTGAGATCCACCATAACCATGACATCATCTCTCAGGATCCATGACACCCAATAGTGTCATCACTTCCCAGGATCCATTTCAATGATGGTGTCATCATCTGCCAGGAACCACCATAACCATGATATCACCATCTCCCAGGATTCATAACATGCAATTTTATCATTATCTACCAGGATCCATTTCAGTCATGTATCATCTTTCAGGATCCATCATCTTGGGAGCCAAGTACCACAACAGCTGTATTATAATTGTCTTCTGTGGTTACATAGCAACTACAGTTGTTCCTTTAAGGGAATCCAGCATGATACATACCATTTTCCCATTGTCTCAAAAATGGAGTAGAATGGGGTCCCCTTTGATGACACTGTCCCCACTCTGGCCCTTCTTGATGATGTCACTGCCTCACTACTGATTTAGGCTGATGCCTGCATCAATCCCACCACAATCTTGACCTTGGCCAGCCCCAACCATCCCCTGGTGAGAGCATCTAGGCCCCACCTGATAACTTACTGCCCTTCGCCCAACCGTCTGATCACTGGACAGGGTCAACATGGAGACCTCTTATCACCACCAGAGAGGGGCTTTCCTGTCCTCTGGTGACATCACTGCCCTTTGCCCAATCCCTGTTACCTGGACCTCCACCCAGAGCAGCACTCTGTTGGCTTGGGCCAAACTCTCCTTAGACTCCTGTGGGTTGGGCCAACAGCCAATGATGTCCCTGGGACCTTTGATCACATCCTCTGCTGGTCAGCTCCTGGGGTAGGCACACCTGGAGAGCCACACCACTGCCAACTGCATCTGTGGGGAGGGGTATTCCCTGTATCATCCCAATAATCAGATGCAACATTCTCTTCTTATCTCTCCCTCATACTGGGGAGTCTCCAACACCCAGTGCACAATTTGCCCCGTTTTCTTTGTACATACCATGATGTCGGGGTCGGCCATTTCCCCATTCTGAAAGGGCTACATGCCCCCTCCTCCAGCCCCCAGGGCAAGGGGGAGGGGCCTCTTCTCCCTCCTCTGGGCCGTGCCCCTCCCTCTTCTGTTCCTCCCACCCTGAATACTGGCACCTCAGTTCATCCCTACGCAGCCCTCAGCTCCCACAAACACCAGGGAATGCAAGTGGGGGCTTATGCCCATCTACCTGGGCCCTAGTGCCTGTGTTCAACTCCATGCTTACAGCTGCTCCTGTGGGCTCCCTCCACCCCTTCTAGGGCCACCTCATGCCCAGTGCCCCTTAGGCAGATTGTGACTTCCCTAAAAGGAGCTAGCTTGAGCACTCGCCCCTTCCAGATCCTGCTCCTCTGCTCAGTATCCCCACAGAGCACTCAGCTTTCTCCAACCCTGCGATAGAGGACTTGGAGCCTTTCAGCTTTTGTATGCCCCACTCAACTTGCTTTCTTCCAGCTTGGATTCCAGGTATCTCACACACATCCCTCCCCTACTCACTAGGCACAGGCTGCCTGACCCTGAGGCCTTGACCTCTTATCTCAAATAAGCCATAGTGGGGAGAGGTCCTGAGGAGGTAAGGAAGTGGACATTTCCTGCCAGACTCCCTGGATGCTTTCGGAGCTGGAACCCCTCCAACTGAGACTTCCTCCACATCCTCCATAAACACACACACACACACACACACACACACACATACACACACACACACACACACACTTACTTGCCCTTCTGGTCATTGGCAGTGGGGGCAGTGCAGAGACAAGATAAAAAGCTTTGGACCAGCAGACCCTCCCCAGTTCTGCCTCCCTCTTTATCCCCCCAGTTCCTTGGTTAGGACAGCCAGCTGAGCTGAAAGTTGGTATTTTTGAAATAAACAGATGTTTTCCTGATCCCGTCTCAAGTTCACTGTTGGGAAGGAATGGGTTTATACCTCCATGTTTACAAGTCAGCGGGAGTCCCCAGTGTGGCTGAGGTAGGGGGCAGGGCTGCCTCCCAGCCTCCTCACCAAGGGAGGAGTCAGACATGGGGGTGGAAGGTGCCTTTAAGTCCTCAGTTTCCTCCTAAGAAAGCCTTTCCCTCTGAGCATTTATGCATTTGTTGGCAAATTCTATCTGTTTGCACCTCCTTGTATTTGAATTCTCTGGCTGAACATACTTGACCTGGGGATCTAATATTATATTGGGGCTGCTGTAACAAAGCACCACACACTAAGTGGCTTAAGCGCAGAGATGTATTGTCCCCTAGCTCCAGAGGCTAGAAGTCTGAGATCAAGGTGTCACAGGGCTGGTTCTGTTCCCTGGGGCCAAGAATCTGTTCCCTGCCTCTTCTAGCTTATAGTGGCTTGCTGGCAGTGGTTGGCATTCCTGTATATGTCATCTTCCCTCTGTACACAGCTTTCTCTGTGCCCAAATTTTGTTCTACAGTGACACCAATCCTGTGCGATTACAGCCCAGGCCCAGCCCACCTAGTCTTAATTCTGTTGGCTACAAAGATGCCATTTCCAAATAAGGGCACATTTACAGGTCCTGGAGGTTAGGACTTCATCCTCCTTTGGAGGACACGATTCAGTCCACAACAGGGGGTGTGACAGGGTACAGTCCAATTAAGTATCAGTTTTTATGCTAATTAGGAAGCGGTTTCCCCACCTCTCTTCTCCCACCCACTGCAGAAGAGTATTTGTTTAGTGCTGACCAGAGTTGCCCCTTCCTGCTTCTCAGGAGGTGACCATAAGGCTTGGCTCTGTGAACCTTAGGGGAGCCCTAAGGGCTATCTAACTGTGTGTTTATGAATGGTAGACTTTCACCATGTATCTGAGCTTTCCTCTGTACATCCCTCTGGGTCTGGGTTGTATGTGCAGTGTATTTCAGTATTGATTGTGTCGTTAAGAAAACCCCTTCCTCTCCAGTGTATTTGAGTGTTTGCTTCTCAAATATTAGATTTTATTCCATATTAGGGTTCTCCAGAGAACTAAGGGGTATGTGTGTGTGTGTGTGTGTGTGTGTGTGTGTGTGTGTGTGTGTGTGTGTAGATTCATTTTAAGAAACTGGCTCATGCAAGTGCAAGGACTGGTGAATCCAGAAGGCAGGCAGGCTGAAAACTCAGGCGGGCTTATTTGCTGCATTCTTGAGGCAGAATTTCTTCTTTTCTGAGAAACCTCAGCTTTTGCTCTTATGGCTTCAACTGATTGGACGAGGCCCACCACATGATTTAGAATCATCTCCTTTACTTGGAAGTCAACTGACTGTAGATGTTAAAAACGCCTATAAAACACCTTCACAGCAACACCCATATTGGGGTTTGACCCAATGACTGGGCACCATAGGTTGACCAAATGGACATATAAAATCTGACTAGCACATTCCAGGAAGCGCTCTTTGGAGGAAGGTGTGTGTTGGAAAAGGCCTCCTCCCCTCAGTGCACCATTGGCTGGATTTTATCTGCTCAGGTTTGTTTGCTTGGCTGTAGATTAATGGGGCAATGGAAGGTATGGGGGTTATTCAAGTATTTGTGTTGTAATCCTCCATAAAATGCCCCCTAGGTGAATAAGACAGTTGTTTGTATATTCTTAGAATTCACTTCTTTGCATTGGAGTCTTTGTCCACAGATCATTGAATATGGGTGAGGAGAAGGGTGGTGATGCAGTGTGTCTGAATAGGGTTCTCTGAGCACTCAGAGCACTCAGAGGAGTAGGGATGGCACTTCTTGCCCCCTGGAAGTGCCTGTGAGATGTGCTAGAAGTGGGAGCAGAAGTGCTTTTCCTGGTGGAAGCTTCCAACAGCCAGTGTGTGGATCCCCATGCTCCTCTGCTTCCCCTCATCACTGACAGTATCTCAGGTAAGGGCTACTTAGTTCTCTTCTTTTTTTCTTATCTTTTATTCATTTTGTCTTTACTATATAGTCTTTTGCATTTCCAAATTTTTTAGATATCATTTAAAAAAAATCAAGTATAAATGTAAATGTAAATGATGCAGGTTTTGACAACCATTCCCTTCATGGGGCATATGCTCTGCAGTAGGTATGAGATGGACCATTTGTGTCTCATTCCTCTCCCATGTAGGGGAATCAGCACCCTACTCTGAGTTGTAATGCCAGGGCTTCAATGTGTGTAATTTTTATTCAATATGGCCTCTGCATTCCAGTCAACCACTTCATTTGTGTTCAATCAAGAAAAAAGCAACCTGATCCACATATATTGTATTCTGCTTGGACAAGTCAAAGAGGAGATTTGACAGAATTTGTGTGCTGTAACCTAACACTTGCTCAATTTGCAACTATGCTGTGTCAAGAAACACAGTCTTGGAGCAGCTATTCTTAACCAGGGTGAGATTGCGAACTTCTGAAATCTACACCAGATGTTGTGTTTACTGTTTTTATTTTCCAGTTCTTTTTAGCTTTATATTTTAAAATAATTCCATACTTGTAGAACAGTTAAAAGAATAAGTCAAAGATGTTGCCAATTCATCAGTTGTTAACATTTATTTCATCTCACTGCTTTATGGTTTTGTTTTGTTTTTTTTTCATAAAAGTCTCTTTTTTTCAGAAGCATTTGAGGGCAAGTTGCATACATCATATCCTTGTAACCCTAATGGATATTTCTGAAGAACAAGAACATTCTCTTACTCAGCCACGGTATAATCACCAAAGGCAAGAACTTAACATTGATCAAGTACATGTTCAAGTTTCACCATCTGTCTCACTACTGTCCTTGAAGGCAATTTTCTTTTCAGTCCCCACTATTCTGGCATTCAGTGCTGCATCTGGTTATATTGTGTCTCTCAAGTGTCTTTCAATGTAAACAGTCCCTTCATCTTCTTTATGACAATGGTGCTCTAAAAGAGTCCAGGCAGGTTGCTGGGTAGAATATCCCTGAACTTGAGTCTGATGTTTCCTTGTAATTAGATATGAGGCTCTATTTGTCTGGCAGGAGAACCACAAAAGGAATAGTGACTTGACAGCACATCAGTTTCTTGGGACCTCTGTAATTAGGAAGTACCTTGCCTGGAGATATGTTGACACCACATAAACATCTTGCTCCTCCTCAAACTTTCACCTGCTGCTTTGAGCCTCCATGCATGATTCTCTTGCCTGACTCAATTATTATGGTGTTTGCCAAATGATGTTTTCTAACTTCACCATTCCTCTGGCATTTACTAGTTAGCATTTGCATGTGCTTTGGGTGGGGAGGATCTAGGACCTTCCATTAGATTCTTTGAGACATCAGTCATTCCAACAACAAAGTCACCACAATTTCCAATGGCTATAGAATATTCTATGCTCTGTAGATACAGCATAATTTTCCCCCAGTCCCTGCTACTAGACATTTGGGTTTTCCCTGTTCTTTACTACTATAAAAGATCCTTTGAGGAGCATCTTTGTGCATACCACGTGGGGTGTTCACCTACTCTTCCCTGGGATGAGCTCCCAGGTATCATCTATGTCAGAAGGCAGGTGCATTTTGAATACTTGCTCCACAATGCCAAGTTGCCATTCCAAGAGGTTTGCTAAGTCTACATATGTGAGAACATCTGTTTGCTCACACTCTCACCAGCATTGGGTGTTATTCTGCTTAACGTACATCAGAGGTGTCAGTTTTATAGCCATTAAAGGAAGCCCTTGTGCACTAAAATGTGTTTTTATCCAACACAAAGTCTCTGACAGCATTCTAGAGTTTGTGGAGTGGGGATGAGAGCCCATGATTCATCACTGGTGTTTCTGTCACTAGAGAGAGCACCTGATCCATCCCACCCAGGAGAACTATAACCTCTGCTCACCAGGCACAAAAGAAAATAGTTCTTGTTAAGCTACCTGCCACAGTGTGTGCAGATGACACACTTAGAAATATTTAAGCCACTAAGGGCAGAAGACAAGCTAGTGACCACAGACAGTGGACTCAGAAATAAAGATGGAGGTACTTAACACATGAAAAGATGCCCTGATGCACCAGGAAGAGAGAAAATGCAGGGAAACAGCACGGCCACTTTGTTTGCCTCATGAGTTGAAGACTGCTAACTAAGATTCGGGCTCATTCCTGAATCAGCACACTGACATTCATGCTTCCTATGTCTGGAATGGTTTTCTTTGGAGTTCCACAAGATTTGCTCCCTCACCTCCTTTAAATCTTAATTCACATGTCTCCTTATCAATGAAGGTCCACTTTGACCACCCACCTACAACCCCCTTGCCCTGCTGCAATTCTGTAGTAACTAATATCTTTGGATATTCCCAACCTCTCTCACCTACTCACCTGGAATGCTCCCAGTGTGATACTGAAAGTCCTGCATGTTTGGAAACCCTGAATGGTTGGCTACCTTGGTCTTTGAGCTTCTTGTTCATCATTTGTCTCACCACCAGAATGAAACCCCAAGAACTAGGTGATTTGCTTCCTGTCTTGGTCACTGATGTTTGCCAAGCACCTAGATTAGTGCCTGGCAGTTGGTGCTAAATAAATACTTGTTGAATGAACAGGTCAGATCCTGATGGGAGGGATGCAAATAAGTAGAACTGTCCCAAAAGCCACTTGGCAGAACTGCAAACACACATGCCCTTTGATCCTGCAACTTCACTTCTAGAAATTTCTCTAGGAATTTCTCCTCCAGAAAAGCTCAAAGATAAACTTTGCAAGTGCTCTAGGCAGCGTCTAGCCACAGACTGAACCCTGCAGAAACGCCTCAGTCAGAGACTGCTAGAAATTCTGGTATGTTCTCATCGGAAAATGCTGTACAGCCTCTGATCTACTTGCACTGTTAAGGGAGGATGTGTGGGCATCTCTATGTAAATGCCCAGGAATTGTGAGGAGGAGGACACTCTGGTTGTTAGAAGTTACCAGCAGGTACCTGGGGGTGATGGAGGGAGTGGTGCATATGGCAGGTGAAGGAGGACTAGAGCCCACCTCCTGCTTTTACTTTGGCACTTCAGTAACCATGTGACTGTTTCTCCAGACATTTATTTATTTGTAATTTAATACAGATGAAGAGAAGAAATGAAGATTAATTTCTGAAGCTAGAATTCCAGCTGAAGGGATAATTTGGGTTTCATTGTATGGAAGTTTCTGAGTCACCAATATTCCGCAAAAGGGTACCCTTTCCCCTCCCCAAACCCTTCACCTATCCCCTGCCAATTCCAGTCACTCCAACTAACTCAAGACGACCCAGGCCCATTGCTAGGCCACCACCTGACTAGTTCTCAAACACACCCCTTTCTCTTTGACCATATCCTCCTCTAGCCCAGCCCACGTCATAATCAACTCACTACTGGATTCTCTGCTTCCACATGTGTTAGGTCCAGCCTGCCAGGATCGAAGAGGGTCCCTGAAAGGGGGACAGAAAGTTATGCAGGAGGGCACACAGCTCAAAGTCTGTGGCACCGAGTTTATTTTTTAAGTCAACTTTTATAGTTTCCAACTTCCTCAAACAGACTGCCAGATAGCATATCTGTGTCCTGTCCCAAACTGCTAGATAGCATATCTGTGTCCTGCCCCAGGACACTGTAAGTATAGCACCTTTTGGTTCCTGTATTCTCAGGCTTGATAAAGTTCCTTGTTCTCAAAATCCCTTTAACCCTTTCATGGCTCCCCTGGCTCCCAACATATTCCCCCTTTTTTATTCTGTGTAAAATACAGCAGAGGCAATCGTGCCTGTCTTAGGTGGTTCCATCTTGAGCAAGCCTTACCCGTCATTGGTACATGCACTTTAGTCATGCATGCCCTGTCTTAGGTTGGTCCTGACCTCAGGAATACTTACCCATCTTTGACTACTGGCCCTGTTCATATTTTGCTGTAGCTGTAACTTGTGCAGCTCAGTTTGCACCCTTTGAAAGCTATTACAGCCAACTTTTACCAATAGGGGTAACAGGCATAAGCCTAAAAAGACACTCAACAAAAGAGCCATAATAAATCCAAGATGGGGACATTGCACTTTTAAGATTGTCTAGTAAGTCTCTTGCAAATGAAGAAGCATCAAATGTTAATGGAGGAGCTTCTTCCAATGCCAAAATTTCTTTATGTAACTTGATCAGATACAGAGACACATTTTCACTATGCCAAATGCCTTGCATATGCTTTTTCACTTGTTCCCAATTATATAGACTCTATATAGACTCTATAATTATATAGATTATATTTCTTAGCAGTAACACAAATCCACTTAAAGTCTGCATGACATTCTAACCGAGATCTAACTTTCAGTCCTTACCAGCAACCCATGTTCAGAATACCATTTTCCAGAAATGTTTACAGGTAACATAACAAAAGGAGGCTGATGTAAGACTACAATAGTAAAATTATCAGGAAGGATGGAAACACAATTTGTAAGATTACAATTATTACATGTTATATTAAATTGCCCAATATTTTCTTTCTGTATAACTATTTCCTGTCCTACTAACAACACATGAGGAGGCAATGCACATGCTTGGACTGTTTTTCTCTTAATGATTTCTGAACCATTTACTCCTTTCTGGCTTATATGCAGAGTCACTAAACTTGCACCTATTTTCCAGATGTCCAGCTGCCATCCTCCATCGCTACTTTTCCATAGTCCTGCAGAAAGTACAGTATTATCTCCTTTCCCCTGACTCTAGTCCAGCACATAACTATCATTCTCCAAACTGTAATTGTAGGGCCTTTTTTGAATGCACTTATGCCAAATCACTGAATAATTTTTTAACTTCTTTGGTCCATCCGGGCATAGAGGAAAATTCTGTGGTTGCGTCAAGGTTTTATTTACAATGTTCCCAGAGGGCAGTACCATCCTTAAGACATCAGCATTATCATCATCTTCAATTAACCACTTCATAGTAATATTCAGGCAATGAGGTAGAGTGAGATACACACTTAAACAGATAGGAAGACCAGTTCCATGCCCAAAATAATTAAACTTAACCTGCTGTGACTCCATTGAGCCAATGAATGGTAGTCCTAACAAATGTGTGTTATTCACATGAACTTGAACTGGTGGTCCTTTCCACACTGAAGGATGAAGAATAGGAGGATCTGGAACATAAGCCCAGTAAGTTTCATTTCCCGTAACTGCATCGAGGCTAATCAGAGTCAGCATCAACACAGGAATCATCTTTCCCGGGTGTTTGGGCAAAGCGAACCAATCTCTCAGGTAGCCAACGTGCGTTTTCAGCATCCTGTGGAAAAACACAAACATGCCCTCATCCCCATATTAACACTGTGTCGGGGCCGTTACATGCACTAGTTAAAGGGTCCCTCCATCTAACCATAGCATAATTTTGCTTGGTGGATGGGTGCCACATTCTCTCTGCTGCTGAGCGTCCCCAGCGATCCCAAATTAAAAATTTTAAAATAAAAAGTATATGATTTAGCAAGTTTTGCTGTGGACTGGGGTATAACTCCCCCTTTTTTATTTTGTGTAATTGATTTTTGAGAGCACCATGTGCACACTCTACTATTCCT
This sequence comes from Macroglossus sobrinus, assembly GCA_004027375.1. Classification (NCBI taxonomy): domain Eukaryota; kingdom Metazoa; phylum Chordata; class Mammalia; order Chiroptera; family Pteropodidae; genus Macroglossus; species Macroglossus sobrinus. The sequence continues at coordinate 18,489 of PVKZ01002277.1, forward strand.
TGTCCCTGTGGATTACAAGGAATGGCAGTACGATGGGAAATACCAAATTGTGAACAAAAGTTTTGAAAACCTTTACTTGTATATCCCAATCCATTATCTGTTTTGATTATTTTAGGAATTCCAATGGTAGCAAAACATCTTAAACAATGAGAGATGACATGTTTGGTAGCCTCTCCACTTTGAGCAGTGGAAAAGAGGAATCCCGAGAACGTGTTCACGGTAACATGAACATATTTAAGTCTGCCAAATTCTGGAATATGGGTTACATCCATTTGCCATAATTGATTAGGGGTCATCCCTCATGGTTGACTCCATAATGTGGAACTGAGCTGTGCTGTGGGCATCACATTCACGAACAATTTGTCTAGCAGCTTCCCTTGTAATACCAAATTGTAACCTCAAACTTTGACTATTTTGATGATGGAGGGAATGTGATTGTGAAGCCCGCTCTACTTGTGTGAGAGCACATAAAGGCCTTTGGGTAAGTTCAAACTATTTCTTTTCCTTTAGTCAAAGGAAATGAGCTCTAGTATGTCCAATAAAGAATTTCTGAGTTCTTAAAGCAATGGCTTTCTGAATCCCCTGCAGTAATTTGCCTATATCTGTGTTGCCAGTGTTAATAGTGGAAACAGTTTCTAATCTAGAAATGGCTTGAGCTATATAATGACTATCTGTATATAAGTTAAAGGAGCTATAATACTTTCAAACACAGCAGCCACTGCTCGTAACTCAACTACTTGAGCAGAAGCTGGGGACATCTGAAATCGTTTAGGAGGTTCTCCTGCAACCATATAAGCAGCGGTCCCATTAGAAGAGCCATCTGTAAATACAATAATTGCATTAGGTATTGGAGCTTGCTGAACATTTCTAGGAAAAATAATATCATGCACATTGAGGAATTGTAAAAGCTTATTACTAGGGTAATGCACAGTAATTTGTCCACAGTATTGAGCAAAGGCAATAGGCCAAGTATCAGTATTTTGAAACAGCCATTCAATTTGTTGTTGATTAAAAGGCACCCCAATAACATGAGGCTCTTTACCAAAGTACTTTGGCAATTCAACTCGGAGCATTTGTACTAGGCTAGCAACTGCATCATAAAAAGGTGTAAGAACTCTAGCTGGAGAGATGGGTAAATGAATCCATCTCAAAGGTCCATTTTGCCATAATACTGCAGTAGGAGTATGATGAGTGGCAAAGACATAGCCCTGCCATTCTTGAGCATAATCTAAATATTTAACTTGTTGAGAAGAAATAGCTTGTTCAACTAATTCTAAAGCCTGTCGCCCTTCTTTAGTCATGACTTGGGAGGATGTGGGACTCGAGTCTCCTTTCAGAATATCAAATAAGGGCTTAAGTTCTCCTGTAGTAAGCTTTAAATGTGGTCTTAACCAATTAATATCCCCTAACAATTTTTGGAAATCATTCAAAGTTTTCAAAGAATCCTTTCTTATTTGTACCTTTTGGGAAGAGATTGTTCGAGGGTAAAGAGTATATCCCAAATATGAAAAAGGAGGTTCAATCTGTACTTTTTCTGTGGCAATTACTAATCCCTTTTCCTTTAGACTCTCTTTCATTTCTGCATATGTGGCCAATAAAACACTTTCATAACTATGGGCCAATAAGATGTCATCCATATAATGAATAATGTATACCTCAGGGTGAGATACCCAAACTTTCTCTAAAGCTTGACTAACAAATTTTTGACATAAGGTAGGACTGTTGGCCATCCCCTGAGGCAATACTTTCCAATGATACCTTTTCATAGGCTCTTTATAGTTCACAGATGGCACACTAAATCTTTTACAGTCCTCTGGTGCTAGAGGAATTGTATAAAAACAATCTTTCAAATCAATAATGATCTTAAAAGTGTGGCATGGTATGGCGACAGGACTAGGAAGTCCAGGCTGTAAAGCCCCCATCAGATTCATTGTTTTATTAACTTCCCTAAGATCTTGTAGTAATCTCCATTTCCCAGACTTCTTTTGCAGCTGTATTAATTTGTGCATAAACCCCTACAGGGTAGCCAAGCTGATTTTCATTATCCCTGAAGTTTCCATCTCCCACTAACATGTCATAAGTAATTCCATTGTTAGCCATTCTATTCTGCATAAGGGTGTCTTCACATTTATCCCTAAATCCTGTATCCCATAAGAGAAACTCCCCTCCTGTAAGGCAAGCACGAGCTATCGAGCTATTGTTCTCCAGTCCCAAGGTGTTAAAGCAGCAGTAGCCAAACCCGCTACCTGAGCTAATATAAAAGGTGCGGTAGGCCCATACTGTGAACATGCTAACTTAAATTCTTTCAAAATTTTATAAGGCACAGACTGGTGCACCCTTATATGCTGCCCCTGTTGATCTTGCTCATCAAAGACAGGACATATTACTTTAAACCCTGTGACAGATTCTCCTGCTGCCATAGCCTGCATCAGCCCTTGTTGTAATCCAGATCGAGCAGGACCCCTTCACTGTAAAGGCTCAGGTTCACAAACAGGGGGAGGATCTAACCCTGCTACAATAGTAGGTGTTAAAGCTCTTGTTTGCACTTCAGGAGTTATCTTAAGCGGAGTAGGCTGACATGTTAACTTTTTCAAACTCAAAGTCATTTCCTTTAATAATTCCTTCATTTCCTCCATGTCACTCTTTTTCTGCTCTCATGGTCTTTCCATCCCCACATTTACTAGGGGATTTCCTAGCAAATTTAAATCATCATCTCCATGATATTGAGCAGCTTCTTCTTCTAACTGTGCTGCATCCCCGGGATCTAACTCTTCAGGATCTTATTGCCTTGAGTTAAGATAAGCTCCTCAGGAGGAGCAGATGCCTCAAGAACATCCGCTTCAAATTTATCTTCCTTTTTAAATTCAAACCTATTTCCTTCCTGCAGAGGATCTAGGGAATCTCTAATCAAATTCCAAAGCCCAAAAGTATATACAGGTACTTTAGATGGTCCATGTGCATTATAATAGTCTTGTAGCCTTTCTCCTACCTTTTTCCAAGTTTCTAAGTTAAGGGTTCCTTCCTCCGGAAACCAGGGGCACACCTTTTCTACAAACTCCAAAAATTTACATAACTGCTGGTCCCCTACTTTGGCCCCACGGGCCCTAAGCATATCTTTAAGCATATGTACAAAAAGCAGCCAGCTATTACCGTTGTCCATTTTTCTCCTGCAAATATTACTCACCGCCACCCAGGCTCTTCAGCCTCTTTACTTGGAGTACTCCTTAATGTGGTGCGTCCTTGCTGTTATCTCCCGTTTTCAGGTCCCTGTTCGGGCGCCACCTGTTAGGTCCAGCCTGCCAGGATCGAAGAGGGTCCCTGAAAGGGGGAGCGGGGACTAAGAAGAAAAGAAGACAGAAAGTTATGCAGGAGGGCACACAGCTCAAAGTCTGTGGCACCAAGTTTATTTTTTAAGTCAACTTTTATACAGTTTCCAACTTCCTCAAACAGACTGCCAGATAGCATATCTGTGTCCTGTCCCAAACTGCCAGATAGCATATCTGTGTCCTGCCCCGGGACACTGTAAGTATAGCACCTTTTGGTTCCTGTATTCTCAGGCTTGATAAAGTTCCTTGTTCTCAAAATCCCTTTAACACTTTCATGGCTCCCCTGGCTCCCAACACACATGGCCCTCCATTCCAGGCTCTACCTAGCAGTCCTGAGCTGGAGTGTCACTGTGTTTCAAATTCACCCACACTTCCTAGTCACAATTCCTCACTGGCTCCCTAGGGCTCCACTGAGCAATTCCCCTTGTTTCCTCCATGCTCACCTCTGTCAGCTTGGTACATTCTTCCCTCCCATCTCTCTTTCCCCATCTCTCTGACCACTTTTCAGTTACTCCCATTATAGTTTTTCTTTTTTCAATTTTTTTAAAAAAGTTTTATTAAGATAAAACTTACAAAGCATAAATACAACTCACCAATTTAAAGTGCACATCGGTGGTTTTTAGTATATTCAGAGTTGTGTAACCATCACTACAGTGAATTTTAGAACATTTTCATCACCTCAAAAAGAAAATCTATACCCATTAACCATCACTTCCCTATCTCTCAAACCCCCAGCCCTGGGTAATCACTAATCTGTCTGTATAGATTTGACTATTCTGGACATTTCATACAAATGAAAACATACAATATGTTGAATGAACACTTTCAATCTGTCAGGCACTCCACTAGGGGCTGAAGACAAGAGTTCTGCTCTCCTGGGTCTGATCTAGTCAGGGAGACAGAGACAAACATGTAAGTAAATTACAAATTCTGATAGACCACGGAGATCAAAGAAGGTGAAGTGAACAGAGCATGGGAGAGAAAGTGAGGGAAGCTGATCTAAGGTGACATTTTAAGATAAGCCTAGGCCACAAGGAGGACAAAAGAGGGAGTGAAAAGCTTTCTAGGTACAGGGGATTCACCTGTTAATGTCTTCATGTGAGAAAGAGCTTGGCTTATATGAGGGACAGATAGAAAGAAGGCCAAGGGGGCCTCAGGGAAAGTGTGCTGATAGACCTCATGAGAATTTGGGACTGAGTCAAAATGAAGTGTTGGGTGGAGGCTCTTTTTAGCAGGGGTGGGGCACATTGAAATTTCAGAGGTAGGTAAATGACAGTGTCCTTGAGAGCCAACTCCACCTAAGGCCTACTTCTGAAACAAAATCTGATTGGAACAAAGTTGCCCCTCCCGTCTGCATATCATCTACAGCAGCAGAGCTGAGTAGGTTGGAAGAGAGACCGATGGACCGCAAAGACAAAAACCTCTATTGAGAAGGTTTGCTGACCCCAGTTTTCGATTGTTCAGGTTGTAGACTATCCCTTCCCTCTCTCTCACACCAGGTCCGACCAATTAACGTTGACTTCACCCAACCCCATTGCCTCTCCCATCCTCATTGCCACCAAACTGTTGGATCTGTCAGCATCACCACTTGGAAGGCTGCGATTACCTCCTCACTAGCTTCCATTCCTGCCCATGAGTCAGAGTCACACCATCAAAGCCTCCATCACTCCCCAGTGCTTGAAAACAACACACTGCTCACTGCAGCCCAGGTAGGAGACATAACCGCCACGTCCTCTTATTTGTCTGACCTCAATGCCCTCAACCTGCCCAGCTCACTCTGACCTGGCCTGGCTGGCTGCATGGGGGTGCCCCAAACACATAAAACACAATCCTCTTCCTGGGCCTTTGCACGAACTGTTTCCTTTTCTTGGAATTCTTTTTCCTGTAGACCTTCCTGCAGCCCAGATGACCCTTCTTCAGAGAGGCCTTCCCTGCCCAGCCAAGGTCAAATAGCAGCCCCACCCTCCCACTCTATGCCCCAACCTTGGCTTATCCATTCTCCAGTCTTTATCATTCACCCATGTGATGGTATGTACTTACTTGCCTGCTGTCTTGACTCCTGCATGTGCTCCATGAGCACAGGAGTTTTGTCCCTTTGATTCTCTGCCATATCTTCCTGCCTGCCACAGCCTAGGTGCTCAAAAGAAGTTTATTGAATGAATGCAGGTGTCCAGAGGGGATATCCATTAGGGATATTACAAGGGTTACACGAGCTCAAGCATGCAAGGCACTAGAACAGGGCCTGGCACACACCATGTAACAACAGCCTTTATTAGCATCATAGTTATTAAGACTGTTGGGTGGGTTTTTGAGATAGAGCTCAGTTTGCCACCGTTGCCCTGTCCAGGCTGCGCTGGACATTCTCAGGCCTCCACAAATCCTAGTGATCTGTGTGACTGTTACTCTGTGGGTGTCTTTTACACCTTCTTGCCTCCTTTTCCCGTGAGGGAAAGCTGGTAGCCGGGTGTCTTTTCAGGACACTATGGCCAAGCTGGACTCTACTCTGCTGAGCTGAGAGGCTCTGAGATGGGCACCGCAGCCACACGGTACAGATGAGACAGCATGGCCACGTCCGCCTCTGGGCTTCCTCATTTCTTGGCACCGATACAGGCCATTTTCTGAGGCCTAGGGCAGCATCTTTTTCCCAGCAAATGTGTGTCCACTTCCCAGAAAGGGAAGGCAAGTCCCAGCGAAGGTCTGAAGGTTAGAAGCCGTAAGTCAGTCCCAGATGGGGCCATAACCCTTTAAAGGGCCTGGGGGCGCTTCCTTCTTTCTCGAGCTTCACGAGGGATCCTACAGGCCACTTCCCATGTAAAGAAACTGAGGCCCATGTCATGACTGAGGCCTGGCCAGGGTCAGGGGTCACATATCTGAGGACCAAGCAAACAAGCTGTCAAGGCCGCACTGATTTGATTGGTCTTGGGCCCTCCACAACATCAAACACAAGTCACAGGTCATTCCCAACCAAAATGGCGCTTCGAGGAAAAACGTAGAGTTACTCTCGGCGACCACCCACACCAAGGCTTGAGGAGAGTGAGAGCCGTCCCTCCACACACCTCATTTGCATAAATAAGACCAACGAATTTCGTTGGCTGTGAGCGACTTGCACAGCACTAAGCAGGCTCCCATTGGTCGTTTTGGGTCCTCCCCTTCCCCCCGCCCCGCCTTCTCCGGCAAGGATTGGCCCTGTGAGTCTCGGGATGACATCCCACGATTGTGCGTTCCTATTGGCCGCAGCGTCTTCCATTATCTGTTTAAATCCTCCGAGTCCCGCCTCCCATCGCCCCGACCGGGTTCCCCAGTCGACCGTTAGTCGCGTGCGCGACCTCCTGAGCGTAAGGGGGCGCGCGCGTACACCAGGCCGTGGCGGCGTCTCATTCAAACGGGCCAATAAGCGGTCTCGTCGCCTCTCGCTTTTTTTTTTTTTCACCTCTCTGTCTCTTCTCAGCCTTTCCATACTCTAGGATCCCCTCTTCTGACCCCCGCACTGCCCCACTGGCCGGTCCACCGCACGCTCCCTCCTCAACTTCTCCACCTTCTGTTCGAAGCTTGCGGAAAAGAGGCGAGCTCGTCGAATGCTGAGGACCGTGCGTGCTTACGTTACGGGTCGAAGTGCGGTGCTCCGTGGCCACAAGGGGGCGTGGTCTGTGGGAGGCTATAAAAAGGTGGCGGTGCGCGCGCGACCGGCTCAGTGCGGCCGGGCACTTGGGGCTGGTGTATCTGTAAGTGGTGTACGCGGCGGGCGTCGGAAGCAGCGGGGAGCGGAGTGGGGCCACCGGGGCTTCATCAGGGCCGTAGCGGCAACAGTTGGGCCCCCCGCCCCGGCCGGTGGCCCGGAGAGCGCAGGAAGGGGGCTGGGGGGACCCGCCCCCGGCCGGCCTCAGTCATGGTGAGCGCGGTAGTCAGACCCGGGAGGGGCAGTAGGGGGAGGCCCCCCTGGAGAAAGAGGCGGGGTCTCAGGAGCTTCTCGCGGGCGGCCTACGGGTTGCTGGGCTCGCAGAGGGATCCTGGGCTGAGGATGGGCCCACGGACCTTCTTACAGACAGAGTAGGAGCTCGGGCGGCCTGCAGGTTCCCTGGAGGGGAAAGCCTGGTTGAGCCCCGGGGGTAGGGTGTTGGTCTGGGCTTTGTGGCCCGCTTGTGGGTATTTTGGGAGCAAGAACGCTCGGTCTCCATTTCCAGGCCCGAACTATCGTTTCCAAGATTGTTTTACCCAGATGAGGTGGAGAAAGGAAGCAGAGCAGGCCTCGGCCTTACTCGGAATCATTGGGGGCGCATGCGGGGTTACCAGCGGACTTTGGGGGCTTCTGGAGAGGGTAGTGTCATCCGTAAGCCCCCTCGGAGTCCCTGTCCTATTTCAAGTGGGAGATCAGCCTGGTACAGCCGCCTGAAGCATCCCGAATAGGAGTCTGCCAGTTTAGGCGTGATTGAGTCTGGGACTGCACAGTTAAGACTAGGGTGACCACAGCATCCTAGATCCTGCAAGGCGTCCTGGCTCTGCAGGCCATTCACCCCTTCTTTCTTGTGCCCAGAACTCTAACGTGGAGAACTTGCCCCCACACATTATCCGCCTGGTATACAAGGAAGTGACAACGCTGACCACAGACCCGCCTGATGGCATCAAGGTCTTTCCCAATGAGGAGGACCTCACTGACCTGCAGGTCACCATCGAGGGCCCTGGTGAGTGTGGGAATAGAAGAGAGAGGGGTGCACTTCCTAGATTGTCATCTTTAGGACAAGAACAGGAAGCTTTCATTATGAGCTGAAGTCTGCCAGCTGCTGGTGACATAGTGGTAGAGAGTTCAGGTACATTTCTTACTTCAGAGGTGCTCAGTCTGCAAGGCAGGACACCACCAATGACAAATAATTGTGTTTATTTGTTCTGTAAGTGTTGTGAAAAAATTCTGGTCTCTGGGTGCATTTTGTGCGGGCCTCACCTAGGGCTGGGGCAAGGCTGTCAGACACAGGGACCCTTGAGCCTATAGTGGGGTAGGAATTCAGTGGGGGTGGATGGGAGTAGCATGGTAGACTGGAGGGAAGGCTTAGCTATTGATCTCAGACTCCATCCTGCTGTCAGTGTCAGGGACTCCTAGGACATGGCAGAGGACGCACCAGAGGCAGCCCTGGGGGAGACAATAGTGGTGTAGCTGAGTGAGTGCACATGGCTGCTTCTCGGTGCAGTGATTTAGCAGATGCACCACGTTTCTGTTGACTTTTACACAGTTAGCCGAGACATTAAAAGTGTGGTGAAAGACATGATCAGGAGTGGGGACAGTGGGGCGGGGCCCAGGAAGATGTGCTAAGGTGACTGCTGGGTGGGGGGCAGGGGAAGAAAATCTGGAAGAGCCCTGAGGCAGGTGCTTTGGGAACTTTACAGGAACAGAGAGGTTAGGGGCCAGGGAAGCTTTTAGGAAGTGAGTCTTTGAGGGCTGTAGGCCTCCCTGTAAGAAGTTGGGGACAGAAGCTGTTGGCAGGTTTAAAGCTTGTGTGACTGGTCCCTGCAGAGTTACCTTTGACTTCAGGGGATTGGAAGCCATTGACCACTACTGGCACCGGTTGAACAGTGAAGTGGTTCAGCTGAACTAGGAGGTGGGGTTAGGACCAGACCCTGAGATCTGCTGCTGCGGCTACTAATGGGACAGCTGTGAGAACTGGGCATGAGGAACAGCCATGGGTCCGAGCCAGCTCCTATGGCGTTTTGGTCTGGTCAAGTGGGTGGACAGGAGAACTGTTGATTGAGACAGGGAAGACCATGAAGTTGACAGAACCATTCCATCGTTTACCCAAAAAGCTTCCAAGCAGATATCTTTCCAGGAAGACAAGTGGGTGTGAGGTTCTGCCTCTTGGAAAGAGTGTATGACGGGCTGTCACATGGGAGGGAAGAGGCATCCAGGGATGGGTGGAGACCAGGATTTGGTGGCAGCACAAGTTGGGGCCACAGTCAGGGAGCTAACAGAGGGGTGCCTGTGGCCCTGGAGACCAAGCCCCATCCTGTGCTCCAAAATCCCCAGTCTGGAGGAGGCAGCAGAGCACTTGCCTCCCACCCTGACTGTGAAGACAGGGCTCTGGGAGTGCAGAACTTCCTGACCCAGTGCCCCCACACTCCAGAGGGGACCCCATATGCCGGAGGCCTATTCCGTATGAAACTCCTGCTGGGGAAGGACTTTCCCGCCTCCCCACCCAAGGGCTACTTCCTGACCAAGATCTTCCATCCCAATGTGGGTGCCAACGGTGAGATCTGCGTCAACGTGCTCAAGAGGGACTGGACAGCTGAGCTGGGCATCCGGCACGTGCTGCTGGTAAGTTCCAGGGTGGGCCCAGGCCTGGACACCCCAGTCATTTCTGAGCCCCAGTGCATTGTTTCTTTTTTTAAATCAACTCTGAAGTAGTTAGGGGCTTTCATGTAAAAATCCAGGTTTTCATCTTTTCTGGAAAATTCTCGAAATGTTGGCAATGCTGGCCCTAGGACAGCAAGTATGGTTGTACAGGTTGTTCAATACCCGGGGCACCTTTGTTTTAAACAAAGTGATAGGTTAGGTTAGTAGGGCACTTTCTAACAGGTCAAGCCAAGCATCTAGTGACAGACCTTCCCCCTCTCTCCCTCAGGTTGTAAAACTCAACTGTTCTAAAGTGTACAGTTCATTGTTTTTTTGTCACAAAGTCTGGCAGTCATCTCCCTATAATTTCAGAACGTTTTCATAAGCAGTTGTTTCCTAACCAGGGCTGATTTTGCTCCTCTCTGGGACTTTTTGCATTACCAGGAAACATCTAGCAGGGAAAAGCAGGGGTGCTGCTGCACACCTGCAGGGCAGGGATGACCCCAGTGGAAACCATCTGGGTGACATTGGTGCTCCAAGGTCCCCACTGGCCACTTAAAGCATTTAGGTCAATATTTGCCTCCCCACTTTCTTGAAGCTGAAGTTTTTCTTGAAAACTGAGTTTCTAATGAACCCCTGGGGAAGATGGTAAGAGGAAGGGAGTCAGGATTTCTTGCAGGGCACTGGGGAGGCTCAAGCTGCAAGGCAAACAGACCCCAACTTTTCCCCATCCTAAAGTGTCAGCGGTAGCTGCTAGGTGACACCAGAAACAAACTTACAAAATAATTCCGAAGTGTCCCCGGGGGCCATGCTGTGTCAGGCTTGGCCATCAGGGAGCTATAGGAAAGGCCTCTGCTTCTGGGGCGCATGGTCAGAATTGGGGTATGATCTTGGGTCCCCAATTATCAGTGATGTCTGCTGGGCCAGGTGCCATGTGTCACAGCAGCCCCTGCTTCCCTTTACAGGCCAGAGCAATCACATCACCTGCTCAAGGCCAGGCACATTCTGGGACATTCTGGGTTCCCTTTCAGAATGAAGGTAGAGAATAGAGGGTGAGCCCCTTTACGTTCTTGGTGCCATTCTCTCGATCGTGAGCCAGCCCTGCCAGAGTCTGCTCTGCATTTGGGATTCCCATTAAAGCCAGTGAAGGCTCGGGGCTTATGCATCTCACTATAGTGTTGTGGAAAGAGCTTTGAGGTCCAGCGGCCCTAGTGTGGGCTCCTAAACCGCCTCTTACCTCCTGAGTGGTCCTGGGAAAGTCCCTTTCCTCCCCAGTTCAGGCCTCAATCATTGGGCCAATGGCAGTGACACTGAGCAAAGATGAGAAAGGGATGTAGCCATGAGCTGGGTGACTGTCCAGTCTGGGGTAATAGTGTTGAGAAAGAGAACAGCCACAGGGTTGGATAGGGAGGCTTGTGGGGCCGTGGCTGGCCGGCCCCTGACCCTGTGCCCATTTCCCACAGACCATCAAGTGCCTGCTGATTCACCCCAACCCTGAGTCTGCCCTCAACGAGGAGGCAGGCCGCCTGCTCCTGGAAAACTACGAGGAGTATGCAGCCCGTGCCCGCCTGCTCACAGAGATCCACGGGGGTGCCAGTGGGCCCAGCGGTGAGAGGGCTGAGGCCAGCTGGGCCTTGGCCAGTGTGGCTGCAGCCTCCTCCACCGACCCCATGGCCCTTGGGAGCCCAGGAGGGGCTGAGGGGCCCATGGCCAAAAAGCATGCAGGTGAGCGTGACAAGAAGCTGGCGGCCAAGAAGAAGACGGACAAGAAGCGAGCTCTGCGACGGCTGTAGGGGGTTCTTCCCACCCCACCCGACGCTCAACTGTCTCTAAGTTATTTAAGTTATGGCTGGGGTGGGGGAGGGCATGGGGCACTGGAACGTGGATTTGTTTTTCTAAATAAAGTTGGAAAAGCAGCTACTGTGTCTCTTAGATTCCCCAGGGCCAGCCTGTTGGGGAGGTGGGCTCAAAGCAGGTGGTATCCCAACCTCAAGTCCACACACAGGCTGTAGCATTAGGACCCTCAGCTCAGCAGACCTCCTGTTTGAGCTCTGGAGCTACCCTCTGTCCTGTGACAGTGGAGGGAGTCACAGCCCTCTAGAGTCAAAGTTCCCATCTGAAACAGACTGAGGGGAGGGGGCCTGGGGCCTGCTTGAAATAGCCCAGCCAGAAGAGGTGTGAGGGAGCTTGCTTTTGCCTCCTCAGATGAGCTTTGTCCATCTGCACTAGGATGAGTTTCTGTCCCCTCAAGATACCAGATCCTGTCTTAAGATTTGTCCTGGGTGACCAAGCATATTATTCCCATGTGTGTTTCTGCAAAATGAGTCACCAGTCCCAGACCCAATAAGACACCCGTCTCAGTTTCAGTGATGAGAAGTTCCAGTGTGGCAAGCTGCTGGTCAGTTGGCTGGGTTTCACACTAAAGTTGAGGTTTCCACTAGCTGTATTCCTTTTTAGGCCCTCTTAAAGTTCACGATGGATTTCCGTTCTTGGGGGTATAGGGACAGTCCTCAGCTAGGAGCTGTGGGGGTTCTTTCCCCCTTGGCCACACATCTGACTTCAGAGCCCAGGCCTTTAAAGGGCTCAGCTGATGAGATGAGGCTGCCTGGGTACTCAATTATCCAAGGGTTGGGGACAACAACTTAAGAGTGGCCTCCTGTCCTGTTTTTTCTGCAGACGAAGGACTGGCAGTTGTACCCCTTGGGCTCTGTAGAGGCTCAAGGTTTAGGGTGCAAAGTGAGGGGGTAATGGTGGGAATGGGAAGCAGTGGGTCACGTAACCCAAAAGGACTAATCCAAACAATATATAGAGCTACAAATCAGTAAGACAGCACAAAAAAGTGGGCACAAGCACTTGATCAAACACTTCACAAAACAGGAAATATCCAAGTACATGAAAAGGTATTCACCTTACTAGTAATTAAAAAATGCAATGTAAGTCAAATTTGAAACCACTACACTCCCATGCAACTAGCAACAGTTACTACATAGGCTCCTGGTGGTACAGTTGAAAACACTTAGCATTCTTGCACCTATACCACAGGTTTCAAACAACCCTTGTCCTAACTGCAAATAGTATAAACACACTTGCATATTCAAGAACCAAAACAACAAAAACAATTAGCTGGCACTGCTTCCAGCGGTATGGGAAGGTATGGAACAATCATGAACATCATGACCAGCTGAATAAATCACAAAAGAAACACAGTTTGAGTGCCTTCCTACTTCATTTCCAAAAGGGCAGAGATGAGTGCTGCTGCTAAAGCAGCAGATATCCCTACCTAGTAATGATACAGGACATCACTTGTAAAATTCTTAATCTTTTTAGTAAACCTAGATAAGTCTTTTCTTTCCTCCTTTCTTTGGGAAAAAGGCCTTCTCCCTCAAATCCAATAATTGCTGAGAAAGTGGTGACTCTCATCCTCTGGCTATGGACAAGGATCATCAGTCCATTATTAGCAGAAATGGCTTTAGGCCAGCCAGATAGGGCCCTTAGAGTCCAAGAGGGAAGGGGACTTTTAGGCCAAAGATATTTTTATTCTTTAAGAAATATATTAACCAAACCTGTTTTCCTTTACTCAATAGGCACATAAATAACAGAAAATTAATAGATCTATGATTTAAATAACGAGTTCACATCTTCCTTTCCTTGTCTAGAGACTGAGGCAGCACTTCAGCAGGTAACCCAAGACCCCGTCCTGGCTAAGGCAGAAAGGGAAAGAGCTCCAATAGGCAGGGACTACAACCCTTCTGAGCAGGAAGTAGATACAGAAGAGAACTCTCGTCCCTCAATATCCATACTAAGGGGGTTCATGGCTCTTAGAAAAGAGGAAGGAAAGTTAGGGGGTTTCGGGTCTGCCTGCAAAGGCACTGAGGTCATCCTATTCAAGAAGGGGTCCACCGTAGCCCACCCACAAGCAAGCCAGAAGGCATTTGGGGGCTAAAAGTAACTTAGAGAAACAAGTGAGCAGAAAATTGAGTACTAGTTTTAACCAATCACTTTCACCTGCACAATAAAGACCCAATGACCCGCAGTTTACCTGAGCCTCATTATACCATAATTCTAATATGATGCATATGCCCAAAGTTCATTAATAGCATTATAACAGACTGAGTTCTGGGAATGAAAATGCTCAGAAAGCAAATAATTAATCACTGAAACCTGTCAATCTTAATTATCAATAAAGAAACCTCTAAGAAAAGTAACCGCCCACAGGATAAAAATCTCAAAGGCTTTGTTACTAGGCCTTTGAGCCACTCTTCTCTTGCCAAGGCCCACTTCCATGTCTGGAAGTGTACTATCGCTCCTAATAAAGCTTTTCTTTTCTGCTGTACTTCAGTGTCTAGCTCAATTCTTTGTTCGAGACATGAAGAACCTGAACAATGTGCCTGGAGAGGAACCACACTCTCCAGTAACAGTAAAACTGTAAAAGTATGGAGGTTGTTTCCACAAAGTTTGGGACCTCTGATCACCTCCAACCAACAAGCAGCATGGGTGGGCTTCTGAGGGGCATTGTCTTGCTTCTTTACTTGGGTGATTATTACATGGTGCTTCCTTTATAGTTATGAAGTGTATAAATATTTAATGCACCCTTCTGTGTCTACTGCCTTTCAGAATTTTGAACATATGAAGCAGCTCATTATGTACAGATATTGCCCAATTTCCAAAATGATAAGTGAAAAAAAAAAAACGTGCAAATTGTGTATATGCTACTATTTGTTAAATTTTTAAAAATTTTAACAAAGGATGCATGTATATATCATTGCATATGTATTTAATGCCTCTGGAAAGTCACCTTAGCACCTGCATATATTGTCTCAAGGAAGGAGAGCCTGGAATACCCTATGGATATTACCTGTTCAAAAGCAAAGATTTTAATTTTAAAGATAAAAGTTCCCACAAACAGTTCCCTCAGTCCTGTTTCCCCAACACCCAGTTCTCTCAGTCAGGGACAACCAGTGTTACCAGGTTCTTGTGTTTTTCTGGAGACATACTACACAAATGCGAGCAAATTTAAACATTCTTCTAAGCCCACCCCCTTTAACACATTGGCAATGTCCTGTACACAGCATGTAGCACCTTGCTTTTTCAACTTAACAGCAAGTCTTCAAAGTGTGTCCCTTTTGGCACTTATAGCCCTTCCCTTTCACTTGGTGGGAATTGGAGGGGACGGGAGCTGCAATGGACTTCTGAGCAGACATTAAGTCTCATGGACTTAGTGCCAACAGGATGCCGCTCCATTTGGGATGAGAACAGGCCCAAGTGGGGGACAAATGGAGGCTACTGTAAGAGTCCAGATAAGACAAAGAGTTTGTCAGGAAGTAGTCAGGGTCATGTCTGTTAACTGGGGAACGCTGGAGGGGTGAGGGGTGGGGGTCAAGAGCTCTTTCAGGGAGTGCCACTGCCTGGCTGCCTCTGGCATTCCTATCTCCCCAGGGCTTCCCCCACAACACCCCAGCTGGAGGCCTGAGGGTCGCCCTTAGACCTTGGCCAGAGCTGTAGCGTGGGAACAAGGAAGGAATGGGGTCCTCATCTCTGCACAGGGTCCCACTTGATGCTAGATCCTTGGGCTCTGGCACAGTGGCTAGCATGTAGCAGGTATACAGGAAACTGTCAGGAGCCATGATGTAACTTTCCCCTGAACTGCACCTGTCTACATCTGTATAGCAGGCATGACACCTGCTTTGTGGGGTATCGGCACCTGGATGAGAAATAGCCAATCAACAGGTATATTTTATGTATATGTGCGTATGTACACACACATACATATGCCACATGATAGAATTGTTAGACAAGGTTCAGCCTCTCCCTGCGCTTATGTTCTCCACAATCTGGCTGAGCTGGTGGCAGACCAGCTCAGTGTGATAAACACAACACATGCAGGTAAGGGATGAGGGAGAGCAGGAAAACAAGGAGAAAATTTTTTAGACAGCGATCAGACAGCTATGACACCCTGAACAAGACAGCCCTGGGGAGATGGAAATTTCAGAGGCAGCCAGGCAGTGGTGCTTGCTTGCCAAGAGCTGTGGGCCTGGAGCAGCAGGACCAGACATGCAGTGCCTGTGGGAAATGGGGCAGGGTCTTCTGCAGCATGACCAAGAAGCAAATGAAGGCTGGCAGCTGGAGAGTAATCATTCCTAGTCTAGCAGAAGGTAAAGAGCTGTGGCCAAGCCCTTAACCAAGACAGGTTAATGACATGGCTGCTGGCTTGTGGGCATTCTGGGGCTGCCACCTCTCTGCTGGGTGGCTTGTGTGGGTTTCAGCCCCACTTTTCAGGAGGGACAGCACTCCCAAGCTGTGAGGATTCAAGCGCTTCATCACCTATTTCAAATAAGCAGAAATGGGCACTCTTGACCCCAAACCAGCACCCATGGAATCATGGGGCCCCAAGAGCTGTCTACCTGTCCCTAAGCCCTAGGACACACTCTTCATTACACAAAGGGGCAGCTCGCCTACACCCTGCTAAAGGGCTGCTTCTGAGATAGGGGGCATTTTCCCCAAGTTCTTGCCCTAAAATGCAACCTGCCCCAGGAAAAGCAGAGTGCCTAAGGATGGGGTTGACGGACAGCAAGACACAAATGGTAGGCATGCCCACCTACCTCACAGGCCATGCCAGAACCCACTGTGGGAGGTGCATGGGGCAGATTCAGCAACATCTGTGTGCCACCTCAGTCTAGATCCCTTTTCGAGATCTGAGTGTTCAGGGATCTAGAGTGTCAAGGTCTTCCCTATGCAACCTGTGTGGTACTGGTGATACTGGAAGCCCCCCTAGGAACAAGCTGACAGTTCCGGTGATACGGCCAGAGCACTGCGGCCACACAGAAGAAAAGCCCGAGGCAAGGTGGTTGAGGGTCAACTGACACCTTTATTTCTTGGAATGGCGGGGGGAGTCTCAGGAACTCTTAGTGGGGCGGGCCCGCTTCCTCTTCACCATCACGGGCTTCTGGCTGCGCAGAATGGCGCTGGCTCTGCGGATGGCAGCCATGCGCAGATCAGGGCGGTATTTGTTCTTGCGGATCATGTGTCGGATGCTGTTGAGGGTGGCCCGAGCATTCTTGTTGATGGTGGTCCGCATGTAGGAGGTGGCTGGCTTTCGCTGGCCTGGGGGGCAGGGAGAAGGGGAGCCCCAGGGGTCAGTTGGATGTCCTGGGCCTTTAATGCACCTTCCAGGTGGTAAGGGCAGAACTGCACCCTAGAACAAGAGGGGCTCGGCAGCCAACCCCACCTACACACAGATTTACAGGACACTCAGTGACCATTCCACAACCTAGGTCCTGCCCTGGGCACTGTACAGGTGCCTGTCTCCTCACCACTGTGTCCGAAACAGCATTCACCATGTCACTTTTACAGTTAGAATCCAGGCTGCCTGACTCTGGGATAGCAATGGGGAGGTGAGTACTCGGCACCGAGCTGGCCAGATAGTGAGACCTTGGCCTGCAGCTCATCACTGTCTCACCCTCCCAGGTCCACAGGATTCCCCTCTGCAACAAGGGTCTGAACCACCAAGCTGAGGCCAAGGAACAGGGATCATGGAGGGCTGAAGGTGAGGAAGAACCTCCTACCTGAAAACAGTAGAGTGTCTGAATACTGCTACCCAGGATTAAAACACCTTTCTTGTGCCACAGAGCTGACAAGGTCCTAGTTAGAGTCCTAAGCTCCTGGTTTTCCCCAAGAAGCCAAGGACCCCTTGCCATTCTAGGGGTATGGCTGAGACGCTCACCCGACAGCGACTCTTCACATCAATCTGGTTCCTGACAGCTCGGGAAAGGATATCCAACAACCCAAGCGAAGGGAACCTTTTAGGACCCAACACAACACAAGATCCACAAGATCCTCAGGAGTGTGGAAACACAGAATAGATGCCTCTCCAGGGCAGGAAGGAGCCACTAAGAGCAGGAGCAGTCTGTGGTCTCTGCTGACATGGAACAGGATTGGGCCCTGACCCCAAAGAGAAGACAGTCCTAATCTGTGACCCAGGAAAAATTCATCCATTCCTCTTAAAAACCTGAGCAAAAAACAGAAATGGTGGAGGTACGATACCCCAGATTTCAACTGGTAACGGTTCTCGAGAGACTCCCACTTCCCCTAGCACTAAGAAACTAAGAAAAAAGGCTGCCCACACTTAAGGGTACACTGTATAAGGGGGTGGTGTACTAGGACCCCTTCTGAGTCCAAACAGAATGAGAGTCAAATTGTGCTTCCCACCCAGCCTGTCACTTTCTACAAGTGGGAGACAAGGTAAGAAAGTCTCATCTGTTGGTCTAAATTTTCCAAATGTGGTGATATAGAAACATCCACCTGAGCTGTTTAAAAATTTAATTTGGAAATCATTCATCACGCACCCCTATAATTTAACCCTCACAACCAGGCGGTACAGAGAGTTCAGATCCTATAAAGTTCTTCACTTTCAGGTAACAAAACACGTCGAGACTGGACCAGCTCACACAGCTAGCTGGTGGGGTGGCCGAGGGAAGCCAGCTTCGCAGAGGGACATTCCGACCCCTGGAGTCCCAGATTCGCTGGCGGAATTACTCCTGGTACCCAACCACAGGCCCCTGCCCGATGGCTGCCGCGGCCTGGGAAAAAGCTCACCAGATCTCCGCTTCATGACGATCACCACGCCTTTGCCATCGGCTGCCGGCTCCACGCCCACCGTCTTGCGGTGAATCAGCCCGTTGTAGCGAAAGGAATTGCGGGCCTTCAGATTATTGGGTTCCTGGGAAGGATACATTAGGAGGTCGTGAAGATGGAGTGGACCGGCGACCGCGAGGGTGCCTCTCTCAGACCCAGAAGCCAGGGCCCCACTTACGGTGCTGTACGTCTGCTTGTTCCTCTTTATCAGGAAACTGGAGCAGTTCCGAACGACCATCCATTGCAGATGGGCCGACATGGCCACAGCTGCGGAAAAAGTGGTTCGGAAAGATGGCAAAGGAAACAGCAGGCCGACGCCAGCCCCACGCAGAAAACAGAGAAAGGATGTATTTGAGGACCTGGTAAATGGGGGAAACCTGAGAGCAAACAGCACTTAGTAATTTGCCAGGCGGTGCTCGGCGACCTAAGGCGGCGGGACTGAACGCAGGCGCCGAGATTAACTCGGGTGTCGACGTGAAAACCCACAGCAACTTCGGGCGGGGCCAGGAGGGAGGCCAAGGACGCGAGGGACAATTAGAGAAGCCGACAGGAGTAAATCCCGGGGAGCAGGCGCCGCATGCGGCCACGCCAAAGAACGGAAGACCTCAACTCACCTCCTCTCAGTACCTCAGCCGGAGACGGAAAAAGGGGCGCAAAGGCGGGGCGACGCCTTTAATACCCTTACGCATTTCCGCTTCCTTTCCAGGAACGCGCGCGACGTCGCAGACCTCCGCCTCCTCGGCGACTCGGCAACGTTCGGTTATTTCCGCCAGCCCGTCGTACGGCGCTCGGGAACCTTCGGAACTCTTCGGCTAAAAACCCGAGGGCGTGTTCTCCGACGCCAAGCGTCAGGCTTCCGGGGCTGACCGCGTGTTTACGGAACTCCAGAGCTGGATTTCCAATCGGATCTGGTCCGGTCCAGCTCCGGAGGTCCCAAGGGACCTTCTGCAGCAGCCTCTCCCGAATACTGTTCGCCCAGCGCTTGATACAGAATGGGTACTCAATAAACATGTTTTAGGATTTATGTTTGTGAACGATTGTGCGAGTGCATGAACTACTTAAGCGTAGCTCCGGAATCCTCGCGTTTATTCGGTCTGTATAAATACCCTGAATCTGACCGCGGTGTTAGGAAGTCCTGTAAACGGTCCATCTTTGTGTCCCCGATTCATTCGCTGGAGGAGCCAGGGGACGCGCAATGAGTGATTCCCTGCGTCCCAGAGCTCCTTGCGGTCCAGGACCATGTTTGACCCTTGCTTTTGACCCCTCAGTCCCCACTTTGGGTGTATAGGAGGCCCCAAGAGGCGGACTGAGCAGAAAGAGACCGGGTTCCCACAGCGCCCTGCGCTGCCTCATCGTCGAGCCCTGTTGACCCATGTCGACCATGCGGTGCTTCCTCTCCTTGGGGTGCAGGAGCGCTGAGCTGCCTTTATCCCTGAGGACCAGGCCCTGCACAGGAACCGCGGCCAGGGTGCCCCCTGCTAAGCTCGTTCGCTCCCGCCGGGCTCAGGTGACCATGAGGGCGCCGGACACACCTGGCGCAGTCCCCTGACCCCGCCCCTGGACGGGCGGCACCCGGAACGCTCTCTGCTGGAGCCAGCGCGGCCGAATAGGGCCATGGCGGCGGTGCCGGCGGTGTGCGCCTCGCAGGGGCCCCCGCCGGGTGCACAGTCCGCGCCCGCCAGCGAAGCTGCGCAGGCGTCGGGTCTGGGCCGATGCAGGATAGCGCTGCTGCTAGCCGTGGCGCTCGACGTAGCCGGCATGGTGGCGCTCCTGACCGGCGTGTTTGCTCAGTTGCAGGTGCGCGGCCGCGACTTCGGCGACCTGCTCATCTACTCTGGCGCGCTGCTCGTCTTCCTGAGCCTGCTGGGCTGGATCCTCTGGTACACTGGCAACATCGAGATCTCGCGCCAGGAGCTCGAGCGCGACTACGGCCTACGGCCCTCAGCGCTCGCCCGCCTGGCGCGCAAGCTCTCCCGGCGCTGGTCCGCGCCCGCCTCCGCCGCCGCCGGCCAACGAGCCGCGTCCGGCTCCCGGGGACCGCGCCACGCCACCCGCGCCCCCCAACCTTCCGCCGCCGGCTCCCGCCGTGTGCGCCTGCAGCTCGCCATGCTCGAGGCCGCGCCAGGGGTGGCGAGCGCGGGCACCGAATGAGCCGGAGGTGAGGGGCTGGAAGGCGGAGTGGGGAGAGGGAGAGAAAGAGGGAGGGTTGGAGGGATGGAGGAGAGAGACCGAGGGACAGAGGTAGGAGAGGGAGGGACAGAAGGGAGAGAAGGAGAGATGGAATCAGAGACAGGGCAAGATGGAGAAATATAGTGAGAGAAAAGGTGGCGACAGAGAGACCCATGAACAGGACAAGATTCTTCTCAAAGGAGAGAATCAGAGAGTAGCAGAGAACAGAGAGACAGCATGCAGACTTGGGGAAGAGAAATGAGAACCTGCCCTGCCCACTAGATGAGAGTGGGAGTCACTGTTAGCTGGGAAGTCCCTCCCTGCACTCCAGTCCCCAGGTGCATCAGGTCCCATTTAATCCTCTCAGTGTAACTGGGTGTCTGAGGTCACTACTCTCACCATCTCCACCCCAGTGGAAGACACTGAGGCCCCAGAAAGGGGTCTTGCCCAAGGGCACACAGCTGGGATTCTCCTGACAAAAAGTCTAAAGGGAGAGAGGAAAGAAGTAGGAATGACCAACACAGGCAGGACAGTGATGGCAACAGACCAAGATGCCAGAAATGCTCATGCTCTCCCCTCTCTCCTCTACCTTCTATCTGCTTTCCAAAACATATTCTCCACTGCGTACTCCTCTGCTCAAAGCCCTGCTGTGGCTCCCCATTGTCCTCTGGTTAAACCAAAGCCTCTCACCTGCATGTGAATCCCCCATGGTTCAGATCCACATCTTACACCTCTGCAGTCATGACAGACATACCTCAATCTATGCACAGCCCGGCTCTCCCACCAGTTGGCTTCTGTCCATGCTCTCCCTGGAGTTTGTATTCTACACTGAAAACTTCCCATGTCCTTTATGCTATAATTCAACTTCACTGCCTTTCTCTGGATTTTCATATTATCTGAGTTACCTGTTATTGCTTGTATCACCATGTATTGTGTCTGTGTGTGCTGGTATTGTCTCTCCTACCCAATAGGAGCCTCTTGAAGGTAAGGCCTGGGTCTCTGGTGTCTTTGTTCTTACCACTGCTTAGCAAAAACTAAGAGAATCAGAGGTTGATGATAGGTGTGTAGTTGGATAGATGGACAGATGGCTGGATGAATGGATGGTTTGGTGGATGTGTGGATGATTGGATTGGTTGATAGATAGGTGGATGGACTGGGTGGATGGGTGGGCTGGTGGATGGGTGTGGATGTAATTGAATTGATGGATGGATGGATGGATAGATGGATAGAGTGATGGATGGATGGATGGGTGGATGTGGTTGGATTGATGGATGGGTGTATGTGTGGAACCATTGGTCAATGGATCCATTGGTCATTGGATGTGTGGGTGGGTGGGTAGATGGATATGATTGGATTGGTGGAAGGGTAGACAAGTGAATGGGTGGCTGGCTGGCTGATTTGGGCAGATGAGTAGATGGATGGATGATGAATGGATAGGTGGAACAATGGATGGATGAGTGACTCAGTTTCTTGAGAAAAGATGAACAACTGTATGCATAGGTGAAGCATAAGCTAACACAAAATTTGGCATATGATGCAGAAATAACCATGTGAGGTTTAAATTACCCCTTGGAAATCCTTACTTTTCTCAGCTGGGTCCAGCTGGGTGGACCTCCATTGCTGGAACCACCTGTCAGAAACCGGCCAGGCTGACTTGAGTGTAGGTCTCTGTTAGAAGGAAAATGGGCCTGCCCAGACACAGGCCCCCTCTTCAGTGGTAAAGGGGAGGTGTTTCCAGCACATGAGGGGCAGAGAACCTGATTTTTCACAAAAGGACCCAAGTTCTTGGCTCCAGTCGCTCCCCTCTCTCTCTGGGACCAAATTAATTGAATGGCCATATAAAGCCAACCTCATTCTTTATCAGTTCCCCTCTCTGTCTTCTTTGTTAGTGTCTGTCTGTCTGTCTTTCTCTCTGTGTCCCCTGTATCTATCTCAGTCTCTCTGTCTGTCTCCCATGTATCTGTCTGTGCCTCTCTCTCTCCCAGTTTCATTCCCCACCTGTACCACTGGATACTGTGAGTTAAAGTCTAGTGCATGCTGCAGCAAATCAGGGCATGGAGGGATGAGGGGCCACGGAGTCAATGTGTGAGGGGCTAAAGCAGGTCGCTGGGTGGTGGGCACAGAGAACACAGGGATGCAGCTTTCAGACAGCTACTAACCCCACCTTTCCATCTGCAGATGAACTCATATCCCCACCTGAGTGAGATGTGCTGCTGCCCCCGACATCATCTGGCCTCCAGGATACCTACCTGTGCTCCTTCTGTGTCTGTCACCTGGATAAATGGCTCTGTCTCCCAGCTCTGCTTGTCTGTCTGGGAGGGGGATGGAGCTGGGGCAAATGTGAGATTGCTTGCTTCCTCCCAGGGCATACCTGCAGAGGGTCCCCCCAGCCCTTGGGGGACCCAAAGCTACTGGGGACATAGGAGCCTCACAGAGGGGGCTGGTAGCCAGGATCTCAAGCCCAGACCCACCATCTCAATCCAGACTTCCCTCTGCCCAGATTGCTCTGTTAATTTGGTGCCCTCTGGGAAGCAGACAGAGGGACAAATTAGACTTGCAAGATATTTATTTGGGGAAAGACTAATGGAGGAGAAGTTGGTGTGGGTCTAGAAGTGAGAGAAGAGAGGGAGAAAGAAGGAGGGGTGAGCAGGATGAGTCTTGAATTGTAACACACTTCCAAGAAAGTTTCCACCAGGTCACTGGGGGTCTGAAAGCTGAAGTCCTCTGCTAGGGGAGGCACAAGTCCTGGAGGGACCCCCTCCCCGTCCCAGACATTGATGGGAAACCTGACAAATGCTGAAGACCACCAGAAACTATCAGGCAACAGCACTTCCTGCAGGATGAGACCTGAGGGGTACATCCCCCTGGCTGTAACATGCCCCCCAGCCCAGTTCAGGCCCTCCTCAACCCAGGCCATGCCCACCTAACCCCAAATCCCTAATTTAGATGCCACTCCAGACCCCCCCGCCCATGATCACAGCCCAGCCCCTCCAATCATCCTGGAACTCCCATCAACCCAGGTGCCCCTCAGCTCAGATCCTCCCCACTTACTCCCAGACCACTCTCATTCTCAACCCCAAAAGCTCACACACCCCATGATCAGAGTCCAGTTCTCTATTAGTCAGCACTGAGCTCCCCAAACACACACACACTGCTCCAGGTCTTGGCTTCCATGGCTCTCACAAAAGAGAACAGGCATCTATATGCTATATCTGTATTGAGGGGTCCCCCCAAAGGCACCCCTAATCTTCCTCATCCCCCCCTTCTGTATCTTCGCCCCCTTCTGTCCCTTCCCCTTCAGTGGCCCCTGAGACATCCAGGGTCCCCTCCAAAGGCACGGAAGTTGGCATGCTGCCCATGGACTTCTTTTCACTCACAGTCCCCCGGTCCTTGGACAACAGAGAGACGGTCCTTGGCAGGCTGTATTTGCCCTGCAGGAACCCTGGGAGGCGCAGCATGTCCCGGCGCCTGGCCCACCTGGTGGGTAGGGGACACACTTTCCTCAGCCTATCCACCCACTCCTCTGGAGTTAGGTGTCTCCCCCCGCCGAACCCCAACCCCACTCGCCAGAACAAGCAGATGCTGGAGATGAGGAAGAGGAGGCCTCCACACGTCCAGCCCAGCGCCCACATGTGCTTCCGCCGCATGTTCTCTGGAAAACATGGCACTTTAGACCCAGATTCCAGCTTTGGCCCCTCCCCAGAGATATTGGCTTCCACTCGCTCACCATCCGGCCGCTGGTGGTAACAGACCCCATCTCTGTAGCAGCATCGTAGGCGCAGACAAAGATTAGGGTTCTCGATTGCTGCTTGACCCCCACAGCTCTCCCGGTCCCAAACATCTCCCTCACAACCTGGGGACCAACAATGAGCAGGCTTCATCATACAGCCTGGCCCTGAGGGCCTTAGAGCGCCAGGATCCCAAGGCCAAGCTCTGAGAACTGACTGCCTAGTGCTTGCTTTGTAGGGGATCCAAGAGCTCAGGCCCTAGCCTTCTCCCTCAGATCCAGGAGTCCAGGCCCCCAGCCTCCTCCCTCAGACCCAGGATCTAGTCTGGGTCTCATCCCTGGGAACCCGGGGTCCAGCCACTGCTCACTCCATGGGTAGAAGAACCCTTGGATTCCATTCCCATCTGTGAAGGAAAGAAGATGGTGTCAGCTGCTGTGTGGAGGCCGAGAAGGCCCCTGCTCAGCTCTCTGACCCTCTCTCCGGGGCCCCTCACCTACTGAGCCCTGCATCAGCAGGAAGAGACTCAAAGCTGGGACCCCAGAGCCCACCATGTCGCCTCCCAGACCCCTGGGACCTCTATGGGCAGAAACCTCCAAGTCCATTGCCACAGCAACCAGCTCAGCCCCACCCACCTGCCCACCCAGCCCCAAGTTCTAAGTTCTGTTGCCAGAGAGCCCTCTTAGTCATATGGAAGAGGGAAGGGGGTCACACTGGCCTGGTCATGCCTGGTTGCTAAGGAGTTGCTTTCTTAGCAACCAGGTGGAAGAGGACCCAGGAAGTGGGGTGTGTACCTAGTGTTAGAAGGACCTCTTTAGTGACCTAGGTGGAAAGTTGGGGTGTCCAAGGACTCTCCTTACTAAGTAAGGGACCCGAAGGGTGGACACACAGAATCCTCATCAGAGACTCCCTCTTTTCATCACGCAGGGCCTAGGAACAGCTCCAGGGAGCCCAAAGTCTCCTGAGACCTCATTGCTAGGGATCTTCTCCCTAACAACCAGGGGCAGCGGGACCTGAAGCTCCAAAGGCCTCACTGAACCCCATTGTTAGGGAGGCCTCCATAGCTACCAGGGAACCTAGGAGGTCAAGGAGAAAATGGGGGTGGGGCACTTGTCAGGAGTCCCCTGGTCTCAAAGCACTGCAACCAAGCCTCTGATGGGGAATATGTAACAGGAGCAGCTTGACCATGCCTGGCACAGATCTGAGGGCTGGGGGTAAGGATGACTCATGAGCAGGGAGACACTTCACCTGCCTAGGCCTCAGCCTCCCCACCCAAAAACAGGGAAAGGAGTTCAGCTGGAGGTCTCCAAACTCCTGATTTGTTCTGCCCAATGGTGGGGGCAAAGGGCTGACTTGGGGCTGGGTTGAGCCCTACTCCCGGGTTAACCCCATATGAACCCCTACTTGGCTTTTCAACACGATGTGGAAGGGGCTCAGCCCTCCTGGGGCAGCGAGTCTGCCCAAGCTCTTGAGTCTGAGGGCAAAGGGAGCTGGGAGCTTGGACACCTGGATTAGAAGAAATGGGGGAGTTGGGGGGCCTGGTCCCTGTGTCTGAGAGAAGAGGGATCTGAAGGCAATAGTCCAGGAGTCTGGGCCCCATTTCTCAGGAAGTGCCATGAGGTTGACTGCATCCTGCCCTCTCTTGTAAACATCCTGGTGGGAGCTGAGTGGGCCCTGGGCTGCCTCCGTCAGAGATGACACAGGTTAGAGGGGGCTTGGCAGGGAGCCGGGGGCAGGGTCAAAGGGGTCATGGGGCTGAGGCCGGGCAGCTGCTGACCGTTTCCGGTGTCAACATCATCTGGACCTACTTCCAATTCCCGGGATTCCTCAGGGATCAAGGAGGGGGTGGGAGGTGGGGCTTCTGGGCCCTGGACTGCGGCTTGGGACTGGGGGGGCCCCACCGTCATGGCCCTTACCGCTAATGACAGGTTTGGGCTGCCTCTGCGGCCCGCCTGCCCCGTCACCCCCCAGAGGCCAGACAGGACCCCCCAGGGACAGACAGACGGACACACACACAGCCTTGGACCTGCTGACCTCACACCAGCCAGCCCCACCTTGCCCAGGGGCCAGCACATGAGCAAGGACCCTGGGCTCCCTCCTCTTGTCCCTGTGACATCTCCCTGCCATGTCTGTGACCAGCCCTCAGAGTCCGGGGCATGTCATCCCCCATCCTTGTCTCTCAGTCTCTGAATTTGTCTCTTTGGGTCTCTAGATTTCCTTGTTTTTGCATCTCTCTTTCTCATCTATAGACTCTACTCCATCTATACTTCTGCTTGTTGGTGTCATCTTCTGTCATTGTTTGAGACGCTCAGTCTGCCTTTCAGCCTCTTTGCCTCTCTTTCCCTCTACCCCTCTTTGCCCTCCTCTCCACAGACATATCCCCAGTGTCCCCCGCCTGAAGGAAGACCCAGTAGTTCTGAGAAATACCCACTCCTGTCCTGCACCCACTTGTCTCCCTCAGCCTCCTGCAGCTACCTGGGAGAAGATGACCCCATAGGCCCAGGGCGATGGCTGAGGCAGATGGGGAAATTGCCTCAGCCAGGGACCATAGACAAGTCCCAGATTTCTGATCTCCTCCAGCAGAGCATTCCCCAGATCCCAGAATAGAGACACACTTGTTTCACCTTTCTGGAAACAAGGGTTCACAGCCCGGACTCCTGACACCTGCATCTGAGGGAGGAGGCTGGGGTGCTGGACCCCTGGGTGTGAAGGAAGAAAGGCAGGGAACCCAAATTCCTAGGTCTTAGGAAGGAGCCTGGGGGCCCAGACAACTAAGTCTGAGGGAGGAGAGGCTGGGGGCCAGGGCTCCTGGGTAAATAAGGGCTGGGGCTGGTACCCCAGAGTTCCCTGTAGGTGGAAAGGGCCATATCACTATTATTGCTTTCATGTTGGCCTCAGGCCCAGTCCCCATCCCCTTAGGCCAGTCCATCCCCCAGGCCGGTGGCCTGAGTCACCTTGGTTGGCCTTGCCAGTCAGTGGGGGGGCTACGTCAGTTCTCCCCTCACTGACGCAGACTTGGGCCCCCCACGATGACTCAGCCGGAAACAGGCCCCCTGAGGGGCGGAGACCCAGTGGTCAGAAGCCTGGGTCCCAGTGGGAGCAGGAGCTGGAAAGGGCCCCTGGGGGGCCATGGAAGGGGTAGGCATGACATATCAAGGGCTTGCTTACCTGAGGCGATGATGTCATGTCCCACCATGGGGGGCTGTGACCTCACCTCCCTGGAGACCTGAGCAGTCACCCTCCCAGTGGTGGGGGATGACTCCAGCTGCCATTCATTCCTGGAGCCCCCCTGCCAGCTCAGCGCAGTCTGGGGCAGGAGGGGGGCTGTAGGAAGGCCTTTGAAAGTGCTCATCACCTTTCCTCTTCTTATTCCCATCCCATTTTTCTCTGACATCTCTGTTCTGGGGTGTGTGTGCTCATAGGGACTTGGGTTTGTGTTTCAGTCCCTTACCGGCTCTGTGATGAACCCCAGGCTACCTCTGCCCCATATACCTGGCACTCACAGACTGTGTGCCTGGATTAGCATCTCTGTCCCCTGAGTCTTGTCTTCCTCTCCTGCTCCAAGACTTGTCTATGTGGCCATTTCTGCATAGCCAGTGTCCCCCTGCCCTGTTTGTCTCCAGCTCTCTACTGAGCCTCTCTCTCCAGGTCTCCATCACCCTCTGCCTCACCATCTAAGTCTCCCCCAGTGGCTACATCTTTTTGTCTCCCGGGACTTGTTAATAAAAATCCACAAGAACAGAAATGGTTTGCACTTATTGTGAGCTGACTGTGTGCCTTACATGAGTGAACTCATTTTGTCCACACCGAGGCATCGGGGTGTGGGGTGGATACTCAGTTATCCCATTTCACAGGCAGAAAACTGAGGTTCAGAGGAGTGAAGCTTCTCCTCAATGTCTTGTCTCTCTAGCTTGGTCCCCTGTCTGTCTCTGGTTCTCTCACCTTTTTGTCCCTACCTGTCTCCTGAAGAACGGCTCTCCGTTGCTCTCCCTGCATTGCTGACTCCTGACATCTCCATTTCTATGTCTCGGGCTTCTATCTTTGCTGCCCTGCTTTGGTGTCTCCGTTTTTTCTGTTTGTTTTTTTTTTTTCCTGCCCCCTACATTCTCCCTCTCTGAGACTGGGTGTCTCTGTCCCACTTCCTCCTGGGGTTTCCCCAGGTTTCTCCAAATCTCTCATGCTGCCTTCATCTCTCTAACTCTGGAATTCTCCTCTCTAACTCCTTGCAGAGTAACTGCTAGTGTCTCTGTCTGTGGACCGCTGTCTTTCTTATCTCTGAATCTCAGACTCTCCATCTCTGCCTCAGCAATCTCATCCCCCTGTGCTTCTCTTGTACCCTTGCCTGGGTCTCAGTTTCTCCACTCTCTTTCTGCCCCTTGGAGGTGTTCCCCATGGAGCTTCCATTTCCCAGTCTCCCCTTTGCCCCATCACCCCCGTCCCCTACCTCCCCATCTCTCTGCCTATCCTTGTCCAGCCAACCACCGCCCGCAGCCTGGGCCCCAGCTCTTGAGCCTCATGTGTCTGCCCCGGTGGCGGCTGGCCGAGGAGGTGGAGGGAGGGGACGTGGATGACCTCACCAGCCCCTCTCGGACCCCCCCTCCCGTTTTCTCTTTTCAACTTTTCCAACTTTTCGTTCTGTGCCCTCCTCCGAGCGAGCGAGCGCTGTGAGCCCTGCAAGGCAGTCGGCTCCGTCTGAATGGAAAAGGCAGGCAGGGAGGGTGAGTCAGGATGTGTCAGGCTGCCCTCCCCTGCCGCCTGCCCCCCGCCTGCCCGCCTTGGCCCCCTATATAACCCCCCAGGCGAACACACTCCCTCACTGCCGAGGCCCTGGCTGCTCAGCGCACATGCCTCCCCTTCCCAGGCCGAGGCCCAGCTGACCCCGGGGGCTCCCCAGCAGTGGACAGGGAAGGGTTAAAGGACCCCAGCTCCCTGGCCCCTGCCCTGGGGAACCCCTACCCTGTGGGGACATGAACAGTAAGTTGGTTCCAGTTCATGGGGTGGGGAGTGAACAGGGACAGAGGAGGGAGGGACCGTCGGCTGGGAGGGTGGGGAGCAGACAGACAGCCGAATGAGACAGACAGGAGTGAGAGGAAGAGATGGGGAGGCAGACTGGGAGGTCAGTCAGGGCAAGCAGGAGGCCTGGAGCCCAGACGGGCAGCGGGAGCGATGAAGGGACAGAGACACCGAGAAACCGAGACCCACAGACAGAGACAGAGAGACAAATGCCGGTAGGTGACCCTAAAAGGCCTGGGACCCCAGGGAGTAAACGGGGACCCAGAGATGCACACACCCGGGACCTCAACGGAGGCTGCCTGAGGGAAACTGAGGCAGAGAGCCCAAGGAGGTGAGAGCCGAGGGGCGGGGGAACAGAGAGAGACAGGGTGCAGACAGAAACGGGGGAGCCAGTCGGATGCGGATGGACTGATGGACCGCGGCGGGAGCGGTTGGGGGGGGCGGGCTGGGGGTGTGCTGCAGGAGCCGGCGGCCCGGGGGGCGCTGATTGGCTGCGAGAGCGAGGGGGGGGTAGGGGGCGGGGTCCGGGGGGATGGGTTGCCTGAGAGGCCTGGGTAAAAGCCTGGGTGCAGCGCCGCTGGATCCCACTCTCCCGCCCAGGTGTGCCGGGGCTTCCTGCCCCGCAGACAGCCCTCCGCAGCCCATCCTGAAAGGGGTCTCTCGGCAGGCGTCAGGGCCTCGGGGTCTCCAGCCAAGGCTCCCTTCTCTGCTCTCAAGCCAGCCTGGACTCCCGGGGCCCGGGGAAGGGAGCAGGTTCTGGCCTGTGCCTCCCCCTCATGCCCCGCCCCGGGGCCCAGATTCCGGCGTCCGGGGGCGGACGGGAGACGCCCGGCCCGTCTACCCGCCCCAGGCCGCGTCTGTTCCGACGGGCGGGGCAGCCAAAGCGGGAGAAGAAGAGGGGAGCCCGCTCTGGCGGGTGACCTTGGAACTCTAGGCCCCCAGCCCCGCCTCGCTCAGACCCAGGAGTCCAGGCCCCCAACTCTTCCTGCCTGAGACCCACCAGTCCCGTCTGAGCCCTCTGCCCTCTCCCGCCCTCAGGTGTTTGCTGCCTGGTCCTGGTCGCGCTGAGCCTGTGGCCAGAGAGAGCTGCTTCCCCAGGGCCACCTCCTGGCCCCCCAAGGACCTCTGCAGACCCTCGGGCTGAGCTGGACAGCGCCGTTCTCCTGACGCGCTCTCTCCTGGCGGACACTCGGCAGCTGGCCGCACAGCTGGTAGGAGAGGCTGAAGGGATGGGCAATGGCCCGGGACCGGGAGTGACAAAGTGAGAGTTAGGGAGGCTGGTATCTGGGCTACCACGGTGGCAGAGATCCGAGGAGGGAGGAGTTTGAGGCTTGTAGTAGTGGGTGAAGAGACCCTCAGAGTTGGTCAGGGTCCCCCGTCATAGCTTCTTTTCCCCAGAGAGACAAATTCCCAGCCGACGGAGACCACAACTTGGACTCCCTCCCCACCTTGGCCATGAGTGCGGGGGCTCTGGGAGCCCTGCAGGTAAGAGCAGGGGAGAGGGGTGGGGGTAAGGGTGGGGCCTGGGCAGCAGAGAAGGTCTACAAAGAAGATGGTGGGGGGAGCAGGCATGCACCGGGTGCTCTTGACATCTTCCATGCCCTGTCCCCGAGCTCCCCGGTGTGCTGACACGGCTGCGGGCAGACCTGTTTTCCTACCTGAGGCATGTGCAGTGGCTGCGCCGGGCAGGAGGCCCTTCCCTGCGGACCCTGGAGCCTGAGCTGGGGGCCCTGCAGGCCAGGCTGGACCGGCTGCTGCGCCGGCTGCAGCTTCTGGTACGACATCCCTGCTCTGAGACTGTGGTGTTCAAGATTCTTTGGCTTTGAGACCCTGAGGCCCCAGACTCCAAAATCCTGCCTGGAAACTCTTAACTTCTCACCCTAAACTTCAGATACCTCATGATCCTGTGACCCCAAGATGCCCACTCTGAAACCCTAAGACTTGATAGCTCAAACCCTCACCCATGACCCAGAAACCCTGGCCCAGGACACTGCATTCCAGACCCCAAGCCCCGGAAACTGAACATTCAGACCCTGAGACCCCCGGGCCCGCAGATGGCAGACCCTGACCCAAAGCTTAGAGACCCTGGTTCCACACACCCCAGACTCCAAGTGCCTAGATCCTGAGCTTGAAACTAGAAGAACAGACCTGAGCCCTAGCGACCCCAAGACTCCGTGACCCCTGGGACTGACCCCAAATACCTCTAATTCCAGCTCTGAGTTCTCAGACCCTGCACTTGAGACCCTAGGCCTCACCTAGCACCAGGATCCCAGCCCTGAGCCTACAGACCTTGCCATTAATTAACCCTCTGAACCTGGTCCCAGAACCCCAGCCTCAAGACCCCCAGCCTCCATTTCGGCCCCAGCCTCCATTTTCTGAATTCAACACCCTGAAGGACTCCCCACTGAGACACCCCATCCCACAGGCCAGAGACACCCTGGAAATATGACACCTGGCACCCCCCCCACCCCATATCCTGCTTCAGTAGAGGCTGCAAATACTTTCCTGGACCCCACTGCATTCCTGGCTTGTTACTAACCCTCACTTCTCTCCCAACAGATGTCCCACCTAGCGCTGCCCCAGGCGCCCCCAGACCCACCAGTGCCCCCACTGGCCCCGCCAGCCTCAGCCTGGGGAGGTATCCGGGCAGCCCACGCCATTCTTGGAGGGCTGCACCTGACGCTGGACTGGGCCGTGAGGGGTTTGCTGCTGCTCAAGACTCGGCTGTGACCCACCAGCCACAGCCACCAGCATTCTTCACCACCAGACCTTATTTATTTATTTATTTTGGGACTGGGGGCATAGCAGCCAGAGGACCTCGTCCCCATTATCTCCTTTAGTTAGAGATGGTTCCTCCAGGAGACCTGGGCGGGGGCATCTGTGCCTTATTTATACTTATTTATTTTAGAGTGTGGGTTGGAGGCAGGTGAACTTGGGGGTCCCCAGGGGAAATAAACTGGGGTCCTAGATTCTGGGGTCTCTAAGAAGTCTGGCCACAGTGCCTCCCTGGGCCCCACTTCTCTAGGCCTGAGCAGGAGCACATACTATTTATTAAACTATTACTTTTTGTGTTGGGGTGGGGAGGGAGTGGGGAAAGAGGCCTGGGTTTTTGTACAAAAATGTAAAAAAAACCTTTGTGAGATGGAAAAGGGAGAATTAAATTAGTCATACACATCCACTTAGAGGTAGTTTCTCTGAGGGCTGGGAGCTGGATGCTGGGGCCCCTGGGGATGGGGAAGAGAGGGATCCTGAGTGGGCATGGCCACCGAGAAAAGACTGTCAGTGCCCTGAGGGACAAATTCTGAGCCTCACCTGGTGCCCAGCACTTCGTAGGCACTCAATAAATATTTAATGGAAGGTTCTGGAAGGTCACCCTGACTGATAGTACTCATGCAAGACAAAACTGCATGCTGAAGGTTGTTCATGATGGCAATGTTCACAACAGCAACTCAGAAACAAACCTACATGTCCAGCAGTGGGAAATAGTTAAATAACTTACAGCTGTGACCAGCCACCAAGAATGATGCTACAGAGGCTGCTTCACACAGAAAAAGCAGGCTGCAAACCATGGCGTGATCTCTATTTTGTGTTTCTCTTTCTCTCTCTGTATATGGATTAAAAAATATCTTAGAAGAAACTAGCCAAAAGGTTGACAATGACCATCTCCAGGTAGAAGTTGGGATCGTGGATAACTTTTATAATTTGCGCTTGTATTTTCCAGAATTTCTACCATGACCATTTATTTTGCAGGATTCGTTTTAAAAAGATAATAAACACTATTTTTAGAATGACAGAATACCAGTCCTCCCCATAAAATAAGCCCTCAGAAGGAGACAAGAAGGACCAATATACCCCATTTTACAGGTGAGGGAAATTGAGGCAGGGGGAGGTGCCTGTTGTTCAAGGTCACACAGCTGGGGAGAGACAATTGTGATTCTGCCAAAGGCCTGGCTCATTGCAAAGAGTGTGTCTCTTTCTTTATACCTCAATTTACAGCAACCATAGCCACCAACACAAACACATTCGATCTGTGGAAACAAGGCTCCATGGGGGTATGGGCCTTACTCAAGGACTAAGGGTTAGTGGTGAGTGGGGCTATATTCCCACTTCCACTTGTAAGAGTCAGAAAACCAGTGCTTAACCATCCATTTGCAACATCCCAGACAGACTGTGGGGGGGCCTTGTATTGTCACCAGTTTGGGTCTGGGTGGGGAGGCTTCTGGTTTGGTCCCTACCCCCAGCTTTCAAGACTCCAGGCCATGTCCCGGGAGGAGAAGGGAGCCCACAGCCCTGGGAGAGTTCCCAGAAAGAATCCCCTGGGTGTCCAATGAGGTCACAAAGCCCCCACCAAAGGCTCCTCCCCCAGACCAGGCTGACCACCCGCAGGGCTATGGCCAGGCCCTGGGGAAGTTCCAGGCTCTGGAACTACTGAGCCCTGAGCCAGGGCCGGTGGGCTGTGGGGTGGCAGGTCCCTGACTCTGTGCCTGGGCAACTACCCTTTGTGCAACTGCCATGAACCGGTTTCGTAACATCAGGCAACTAGATCCACTGCTGGGCCCCCCGAAGTGGGTCCCTACTCTGGGCCAGCTGCAGAAGACCCTCCAGAAGGGCGAGTACCTGCCCCTCCGCCCGCTGCCCATGTTCGAGAGTAACTTTGTGCAGGTCCCCAGCTCCTTGCGCCCTGGGGGCAGAGAGGGGTAGAGCCGAACCCCTGGGTCTGGGGATGTGGTATAGCTGGGGTCTCAGGGGATGGAGGCTCGCTCTAGGGGTGCCGCAGGAGCATCGAAGACAGGAGTGGTCCCAGCCCCTCTTTCTGACCCCCCAGGTGACCAACCGAGGGGCCCCTGTGTACGTACACCACAAAACCAACTATCTGACCATGGGTGTGGCCGCCTCCTTGCCAGGCCTGGTGCTGCCAGACCTCCTGCTGATCGCTCGGCCCCCCGAGGGCAGGGACTGCTCCAACCTCATCCTCACCAGGTGCCTCCACACCCCCATTCCCTGCTGCCCCCAACCCCTTCCCCTGCTCTACCTCCTCCATCTCCTGCCTCCCCAAGGATGATCCCGCTAGACCTGGTCCACCTCTACGTCCACAACCTGTCTGCTTGGCGTCTGAAGCTGCGCCTGATCACGGGCCGCTACTACTACCTGGAGCTGAATGCCCCTGACAGCGAGGTAGCCTTCCTGTTTGACCGCTGGGTCCATCTCATCCACTTGCTGCGGGAGCCGGCCACCGCCTGGGCCCCCAGGACCCTGCATACGGCCCCCATGGACCTGGCCCTGGTGGCACCTCCCGCCTCCACCTGGCGCCTTCAGGTGGGGACATGGCTCCACAGACTCCAGGGGCCCATTATGGTTCTAGATTCAAATGGGAGTCAGGACCAAGAACCTGAAGTCTAGGAAAGGGGTAGAGGGCCTGGACCCCTGAATCTGAGAGAGGAGGCTGTGGGTCCCGGTCTGAGGGAGGAGACTGGGGGCTGGGACTCTCAGGTCTTAGGGAGGAGGTTGTAGGCCTGGACCCCTAAGTCTGAGGGAGGAGGCTGGGTCCTGGAGTCTTAGGCTGGATAGTCATGGAGATATGGGAGCCAGGCAGAGGTTGCCCCTCCTGACTGCACCTTCCCTACTCACAGGACCAGTCCCAAACCAGGCGTTCAGGTGAGCAGGCTCTGTCATCCACTGGGTTTGCTGCATTTCTGCTGCTCCTCCCCCAGGCATGGGTGAAGCTCCCCCAATGTCTGAGCCCCGACCCCGCATCTGTCTCAGCTTCTCCCTTTTTCGGGGCCCTGACCTAGGTGTCACCTCCTTTTCCAGTCATGATTGTTGAACCCACCTTTCCTTACAAGATGGTGACGTCTCGGAAAAAAAGAAAGGCAAAGGTGAGCAGGCCGGGCAGGCCAGTGGGTGAGAGGCTGAGGGGCTGCACCTCCTGATGTCTCTCTCTCCCTCGTCCCCCTACCAGACCCTCAAGCGCAGATTCAAGTCCCAGGCCGTAGGCGACTCCCTGCCTATTATCTGGTCACAGCTGGAGCAGGCTGACACTAGAAAGAAATCCAGAGAAAAAAGGTAGGTTTGGGGCCTTGCCATGGGTAGGAGCTGGAGAAGAGAAGGATGAGGACATCCCCAAAGTCCCACCATATTGTGCCTATAGGTCTCACTCAGACCACAGCCTGCACAGATCTCAGACCAAACTCCAAGTTTCTGGTGAGCACACCCCTCCCTCTGTCTGCGTGAAGGACCCCAAGCTTCAACCTCCCCACCCCCAGGGCTCAGGGTGCTCTCCTTTCTCCCAGGGAAACCCAGCATCACTATCCGGACCATCTTCAGCGTCGTTTCCAACACCATCAACCAAATGCCATCCTCTTCCAAGGCAGCTATATACTTGGGGCCAGGAGGGCAACTCTTAGATCTTAGGGAGGAGGCTGGGGGCAGGACACTGGGTCTGAGGGAAGAGGTTGGGGGCCTGTACCCTGGATCTGAGGGAGAGGCTGGGGGCCCAGACTCTCAGGTCTGAAGGATGATAGGGCTGGAGACCTGGTCTGTGTCTGAGAGGCTTCCCTGCCCTAACATCCTTCCTCTCACCTTTTCCTATTCCAGGGTTGCTTGTCTGAATCTGACCCAGCAGTGGTGGTGGGTGGTTTATTTGAGACCCCTCCACAGTGTATCTCGGAGGATAGCCAAGATATTTCCTTGCTGGGCTCCTTTAACCATTTTGATGCTTACCTGTGGCAACAGGATGTGGAAGACTTGATAGACCCTGAATCCAGCACCTTGTCCTCCAACTCCCTCTGCCAGGCCACCTACTCTCCCAACTTCTACCTGCCTGCCCCCTACTCCTCCATCCCCAGGCGCAAAGAAAAGGCCAGGCCCCTGGGTTCTATGCAGCTGCTGTGGCCTCCACTCTCCCAGAAGACCCCCTCTGTACCTGCCACCTCTTGGAAGGCTCCGTTTATCCTTGACCAATCCCAGAAAGTCTCAGCTGTACCTGCTCCATCTCAGAAGGCCACAGCTGAACCAGCTGCTCCCCATAAGACCTCAGTTGTAGCTTCTGTTCCCCAGAAAGCCCCAGTCATACCTGGCCCATCCAAGAAGACCTTACTTGTACCAGCTATTTCTCACAAGACACCAGATATACCTTCCCCATTTCGGAAAACCCCCACTATACCTGGCCCATCCAGGAAGACCCCTGGTGTACCAGCTATTGCCCAGAAGGCCCCAGCTATACCTGTCCCATCTCGGAAGGCCCCACCTGCACTTGCTCTTCCCTCAAAGACCATGTCCCCTCCTGTCACAAACCAAAAATCTCTGTCCCTACCTACCCAATCTCAAAAGGCTCTAACTTCATCCACACAATACCAGCTGACATCAGACCCTGCCAATTTCGGCATGTTGCCCATGGGAAGTCATGGTGGGGATGTGCTTGAGAGAAATCAGCTTGAAGGGAAGCCAGAGTCAGTGGTGCTGGTAGGCACCCAGGAGATGAAGGTCGTTGAACTGAGGGCCCATAAAACATCCCTGGAGCTGCCCTTCACCACCACCAAGAAGGAGTCAAAAGAGGTCATGTTCAGCAAAGTTCAGGAGATCACCTTGGATGGCTTGAAGAGCAAGGGCAAGTTGGCAGACAAAGTCCAAAAGACGAAGGAGGAGAAATCACTGGACATGCCTAGCTTCAACTCCAAGAAGGTACAAAAGCAGAAGAAGTGGGTCACCACCCAGGAGCTGGCTGTGGAGGGAGCCCCATGGGAGCACAGCAGGCCTTTCTCAGTGGAGGGGCTCACTCTGGCCAAGTTGATGATCATGGCCAAGTCCAAGGAGCCAACCTTGAGACCAGAACTGGTCAATCTGCCCTCCTGGCTCTTGACCCCTCAGGTGTCTGCCATGTCAAGAATGGGCACGGAGCCCCTCCACCCCAGCCAGGTGTTGGAGGGGACACCGGTGGTGGTGAGGGAGCAGCCCTGGATGGGCCCCTGGGAGAAGGGGAGTGCGAGTCTTTGGGTGGAAGAGACCTCGCATCCGTGGGCAGAGGTAGAGGTGGAGGGGCTGCTCTCAGACCAGAAGGAAACTTCCAAAGTGTCCTCCTGCTCAAAATGTACCCCCAGCAGCCCAAAGATGAACAGAGCCTCCCAGGCCCCTATCCCTTTGCCCTCAACAATGTTGGAGGACATAGGTGTGCCCCTAAAGCCCAAGAGATCTCAAGAGACTGTGGGGATGCCGGGCCAGCACCCCCTGGCCATGATGGGGTCTTCCTTGGAGATCCTCTTACCCAAGCTCTTGGAAATTGAGAGCTTGAGGGACACGGCCAACAAGGCAGAGAAGATGAAGAAGGAACTGGGTGTCTTCACACCTTCGCCCAGGTACTTCGGGAAGACAGGACCTCTGGAGTTATCAGGAAGGAGGTGCCATGGTGGGGAAAGATCTGAATAAGGCAGGCTTAAGGGAGAAGAGAAAACAGGAAATCATCTGCTGCAACCCTTGAATACGTTATGTTCAGCTAGAGAAGCCAGACACAAACGGCAGCATTATGTATGATCCCATTTGTATGAAATGTCCAGAACCCAAAATGTGTACACACAGAAAGGTGGCTAGTGTTTGCCAAGGACTGGGAAGGATGGAGGAATGGGCAGTGAGTTTCCTTTTGGGGTGATGAAAGTGTTCTGGACCAAGATAGAGGTAGTGGTTGCACAACACTGAGTGTAATTATTGCCACTCGATTGTACTCTTTGAAATGGTTACAATGGTAAATTCTGTGATGTGTACTTTCCAACTATATATATATATATATATATATATATATATATATATATATATATACCTCAAGAGGGGAATCAGAGACCAGCTTTGTCCAAGTAGTTTGCCGGAAGGGGAAGAGGGACCTGAAGAGGCAGCTGGGGTAGGAAGAGGGCTCAAGAGGGGGCTTCTCAAGAGGAAAAAATATTGGTGCCTTTGGATGTTGGGGTGAAGGATTCAGAGTCAGGCTTGATGTTAGCAAGGTAGGAGGGTGAGAAACCTCAGAGAAACACGGGGCGACTGGAGAAGGCAGTGGGGACCCAGATTCCAGTTCAGCTTTGCTGGCTCCTATAGTAGGACACAGTCTAACACATGTTCACTGAGCGTGCATTACTCTCTCTCCAGGGTGCACAGTTCCCAGCACCTTCAATAGAAAGATGCAGGGGACTCAGCCCCAGTAGCCAGTGTCCACAGAAATCCAGCTTGGCCAGGTACCCCCCGAGACCCTCAGAGCTGCCTTAGACCTGGCGCAGAGTCTAAGAGACCAGACCCCACCGTGTCCTTTGCTCTTTCCCGCAGGCCCCAGGTGCTGTGCGCATCTACTGTAAGAAGCGCGGTGCCGTACAGGCGGGGCGCGGGGAGCTCCTCCGGTAGAGTCCAGAGTTATCTATACATTTCCATGTTGGGGGCGGGGGGCGGGCTGGGGAAGAGCCCGCGGGTGACCAGCTTCTTAAAGATTAAAAGACTGAGTCAAAGACTCGGCCAAGTCGAGCTAAGGTGCGTGTGTGTGCGCGGGCGACCAGGGAGGGGGCGTCAAGCTGGAGGCGGGACTGGGGAGGCGGGAGGAGGGGTCCACACCGACCCCACCCTGCGCCCCAGAACGTTTTCTGCAGCGCAGCGGCTCCTATTGGCTGGGGTTCCGGGGTCCCAACCAATCTGGCTGGGAAGTCGTTTTTCCTGGGCTGGGACCCCCGAGACTCAGAAGCGAGGAGCACCCCTGACGGAGCCACAAGCACTGACGACCCAGTGAGGCGCTGACATCAGCTCGGTGAGGACAGAATGGTGGGATCGGGGGCTGGGTTTCGGGGTAAGGTAAGGGTCAGCAGCAGCTGGGTGCTGATCCGAGCGAGGGGCGTCCCCTGGACCCCACGGAGGCCCTCCTTCCCGCAGGAGCTGCCGCCTCAGAGGATGTTCAACACTGAGAAGCCCCCCAAGGAACGATGGCCCACACCGCCCTTCGACCCGCGTTTCCCCAACCAAAACCAGACCCGCAACTGCTACCAGAACTTCCTGGGTGAGCCCTCGCGGGCAGGGCAGGGGAAGTGGGGTAAGACGGGGGAGGCAGGGAAGGCCGCACCCCCAACTCCTACGGACGCAGAGTGGAGACCGTTGGGGTGGAAGGCCAAGCAGGCCGGAATCGAAAGGGGGCGGAGCCTCGCCTGGCGGGGGCGGGGCAGGAGGAATAGGCCGGGAGTGGACGTGACCGAGGCAATAGGGATTAGCTACAGAAGGAGAGATGGGGCCTGGCCGGAAAAAAAGTGGGACCTTTCATGGACAGACGAGGCCTGGTCATCAGTGGGCGAGGATTGTGTCTAGAGGGACGTGATGAGTCTTGGACAAACCGGGCGAGGAAGAGCGGGGGCGGGGCCTAGCCTGGAGGAGGAAGCTCCCAGAGCGGAAAGGCGGGGCCTGGCCCAGGTCCGTGCCTGCCAGGGGCGGGCCTGGGACGAGACCACGCCCACCTCCCTGCAGACTACCACCGCTGCATGAAGAACATGAACCGCCGCGGGAAAAGCACGCATCCCTGCGATTATTACTTCCGCGTGTTCCACTCGTTGTGCCCCATGAGCTGGGTGAGCGGGCAAGAGGGTGCCGGCTGGACGGACTGGCAAGGAGGGCGGGCTCGGTTGAGCTGAGCTCGCCACACCTGCCTCCCTCTCTTTTCCTTCCAGGTGCAGCGCTGGACTGAGCAGATCAAGGACGGGACCTTCGCGGGCAAAATCTGACGGCCTGAGCGCTGCTCCTCTGGGGGACAGGCCCGAGTGACCCCAATCAGCTCGTTTCCCGGAGACCCGGCCCCGGACTCCCACCCTCAGGATCTAAGCCACAGATAAAGCTGTTGTTGCCGCTGTTTCGTCTTCTTTTAAAAATTAATTTATTTTAATTAGTTTCAAATATTGCTGTTTCTTCTTACTGCCTGTCAAGTGTGGCTTGGGGGCGCGGGTAGGTCCTCCCTGTGTCTGCACCCTGGAGCGACACCACTGTTCCCTTGATGAGGGAGGGGCGGAGGACTGTGCTCCACTAGGACTGGGAGGAGGGAGGACCCTGAGATCTCCAGGTTAGGAGCAAGCCAGCTCCTCCCCACCCTCCAGCAGTCAGCGGCTGCCAGCCCAAGGTCCCCTTTGGCTCTCTGGGTGCCAACACTTGCCCACCAGGATGGCTCCAGGATGCTCCTGCCTCTTAATCCCCACACCTACCTGTCACCTCAATCCTCCCTCCATCTTTTGCATCTGGATCCTCTTCTCCTCCTACCTTGACCACCTGCCCCTCCCTCCCCGTCCAGCCCATCTCAAGTCCCGAGAGGGATCATTGACTCCCATTTCTCCCTCCGTGTTAAGGACCCATTCCCAGCTCTCTGCCACTCTCCTGCCCCCTGTGACTGCACTTCCTTCCCTGTACAACCCCGCCACGCCTAGGGAGCCCTCCCAACAGTACCCGCTGCACTCCACCCTTCAGCGCCCCACCCTCAGCCTGCAGCAGCCTTCTCTGCTAAGGAAATATCCCTGTACCTGGCCCACAGACCCCTCCCTGACTGAGCCTGAGGAGGTGCAGAGGTCCATCTGAATTATTCTTTGCTCTCACCCCACCCAGCACTGAGCCTGCCCCCAACCTGGCTCCAAGGCAGCAATGCTAAGATTTGTTTGATTCCAGACAGACTTTGAAATGTCATCTTTCCAGCCACCTCCACCCCACCCCCTAGACTGAGGATGACCCTTGACAGATTGTGGAGCCCTGGGACCTAGCGTGTTCCTGCCCCAAATGACCCTGGACATGGGAGAGTTGGATTCACTGTTTGTGCCTTGAGCCCCAGACTCTGCCTGAAGCTGTCTTCCCAGGCCCTGATCCACCCCAGGCTTAAAGGTAGCATGCTGGGTGACCATGGATAAGCCTTTTGACTTGCCTGCAACTCAGTTTCCCCAGCTGTAAACAAGACTGTGAACAGTCCCATGATGAGGTAGAGCCGTGGGAGGCCTGGGTGAGCTCGGGGAAGGGCTGGCTCCATTCCACTGCCCCTTGTGCCCTCATTACCTCACCCAAGGCACACCCAGACTGCTATCTCTGGATGCCTTCACCCTGAGACCTTAGCCCCTAGGGTCCCTTTCTCAGACTACTGAGAGGCAAGGGAATGAATGAGGGAGGGCATAGGATATGTACTAGCCAATCAGACCTGGAAGTTACTGGAGGGGACATCCCCAGCCTAGCCTGCACAGAGGCGGTTGCTGCAGGAAGAAAGCAATGGTGCCTTGTGGGCATGGCAGCTCTGAGTCACAGATGTGGACTGACAGCTCAGTGAGGTCACCCAGGTGGTGTCCGAGCACAAGACCTTGACACCTGTGCAGCCACAGCCAGCCTCGATTCACTGGCACAACAGCTTTTTTGCCCCTTGGCCAGTATCCTCTCCCAGACTTCTTCCTTCCCCTCTTGGGCCTGGGGTCTACAGCCATCATCTTCAAACACTTCTGGGATATTCTTACACTGCTAGACTCCCTGACGCCATGACTGCCCTCTGGATTGCCATTTGCTCCATCAAGCCTTGTGAACCCAACCACCCCATGGAAACCAACTGCTATCCCTTGGTCTCCACTTCAAGGTCTGGCTTCTTCCCCACCCACAAGGACCCCAGAGCCTGGATGAGCTCTGGGAGTGGGTTTGAGTTTCAGCCCAGCAGCCTAGCAGTCACACAGACCTACAGTGCCTAAGCC
This sequence comes from Macroglossus sobrinus, assembly GCA_004027375.1. Lineage (NCBI taxonomy): Eukaryota > Metazoa > Chordata > Mammalia > Chiroptera > Pteropodidae > Macroglossus > Macroglossus sobrinus. Next base: position 60,376 of record PVKZ01002277.1, read on the forward strand.
CCAGTCCTGTGGTCTGTTCATCTAAAATTCAGTGATAACAACCTCCTATGCTTCCAGGGCCTGGGGAAGATGTCCATCCCCACAGGGTGTGTGTGATATGTCTATATAAGCAATTCAAGTCACTCAGCATCAGTAGGACCCCATTCTGGTGCCTGATGGCACACTGGACAGTGGCAGTTACCTGGATGGGCAGCCCCAGCGTGGCCAACCCCATCAACAGCATCCTGGAGCTCCTGGACTCCATGTTTAGTATAAAAGTGTCAGAGAGCACCCCCAAGGGGAAGAATGGGGTCCAGGACAGAGCACCCAGATGCTGTAATTATTTCCAGTTTCTTTCAGCTCTGTCTTTCCCCCACCTCCCAGCCACCTTCCCTGTTTCCCTGGCTCTGGCCCCCATGTGTATCATGGGGTTCTCACCAGCCTTGATCGGAACCTCAGACACTTACCTTGCCCTGGGCTTGAGCCACCCAAGTAGGGTCCTGATGCCAAGCCCAACTTCACCGGGATGTCCCCAGTTCATGGGTCCAACACAAACTCCTGGCACTTCCCTATGGTGCTTGGGGTGCCATCCTCCCATCCACACCAGCTGTGTGTCTCTACATGCTTCCTGCCCTGTTTGTAAGGGTGGTGATCTTGGTCATACTGTCATGAAGACTGATGGCAGGATGCACATGGCCAATGATTGCTGTTAGCTGTGATGACTGTCCTGGAGACCCTCCCTCCCATCATCCTGTCACTAACCCAGTGCTGCTCAGCCAGGGGCTACTTTGAGCCTCCAGGGGGATATCGGGCAATGTCTGGAGACATTTTTGTCACAACTGAGAGAGGGTGCTACTGGGTATCAAGTGGATGAAGGCCAGGCCAGGCCATTCATCCCACAAGAATTAGCTGTTCAAAGAAAAGGTGACTGCAGTGCCAAGAGTGGGAGGCCCTCCCCGCTGATTTTTAACCTGTTTGGGGGGTTCTAGATGCTTTAGAGAATTGGATACTGGTACTATACCCTCTTTTCCTGGAAGAACATACATGTGAACATGCAGTTATTAGGATATTTAAATAGGATTTCAGGGGTTCATGGAACCATTATCTCCACCTGGGCCAAGAATCCTCACTGTCATCCGACTAGAAGCCATAGTGATGGCACTTGAATTTCAGTTTGTTCAGACAGGTGACTTGTTCCTCTTTAGTGACTGCCACGTCAGCCATCTTCCCTCTTGGCGGCCAGAATCCTCACTCTCTTTAGTTTTAACATGACAGGAGAAAATTAACAGAATTCAGTAGGATTTGCACAGAAGACACATATTACCGTTCTGAATGAAACAAGCTGTATGTAAATGAAACAAATTTTAAAGTGAAAAAAGGTACCAGCTGACCACCTGGGTCTCCCTGCCTGTTCACTCCATTCTCAGGGCCCCCAGCCCCTTGTGCACATGGCCTGGCCTCTCAGTCTCCAGGGTACACTTTTCCAAGGCTGCCAGCATGGAGAGGGACAGGATCTGCCGCCACCCTCTTCCTCATCTGACCTCAGAAGCCTTTGGCTCTCTCTGAGGCCTCAATGAACAAGGAGAAAATGTCTACCAGACACTTGGCAGGTGGCTGGTAGCAGGACACCTTGCTAATTGTTAGCTATTAGTATTTCCTTTTGTAAAATGGGGTTGAGATGAGAATTAAGAGACAAGGGCAAAAATCAAGATACTTAACTGGATCTGAAGATGTTCAAAACTTCAAAACGATTTGTCTCCTTTTAGGGCCAGGCTGAGGAAAATGACATAGGTGAGGTGTGGGAGGGGCATCTGACTCAAAGGGTGACCCAGCCCACATGACCTGTCATTTCCAGACTGTTCTTCATCAGGGTGATCTGCAGGGTGATGTAATTCTAGTCTCTGTGCTGCACCTTCCTGAGTCGTCCTCCTCCCCTCCCAAAGCTCTCAGGGCCTAGGCTGCCACCTCCAGCTCTGGCCTCCCCAGCAAGGACGAGTCTCACCCTTCTGACATTCCACCCCCCTCAAAAAAAAATCAATGTAAATGAAAAGCTTCCAAGGGTGCTGCTTATAACAAGGTTTTAATAAAATAAAAAGTTCAAGTGCTTCCAGCCCCCCAACATACCCCATTCTGGTGTGGGGGAGGGGAGGGTGCCCCCACACCCCAGTAGCACCAGGGATAGCACCATGAGAAAGATGAGGTTGCACCCAGCCTCCCTGAGACCCAAAGGGGTGGTGGAGACATGCAGCCACCCCACCTCAGACAGTCACAGAACTGAGAACAAACCCCTCTCCTCCAAGTGGCAGTCTCCAGAAAGTGCCACCCCTACGTCAGTTCCCCTCCTCCTGAGGCCTGGGTTTTTGAGGAGATGCCAGGGGTGGCCCCCACCCCTTATGGCTTTGCTCCCTGGGCAGGAGAAGGTGAGTGGGGAGGGTATGCTCCTTTAATCCTGAGGCTTGGGGGAGGGGGCAGCAACAGCCAGGGCTCCCTGCTAGGTGGGGATGGCTCAGGGGTCAGCAGTCACAAAGGTCAGGGGTCTAGTCCCTGGGGGTGTCTAGAGAACACCCACCCCCAGGTCAGCATTGTGCTGGGGTGGAAGGCTGGCTCCCTCTCAGAGGTCCAGGAACTCTTAGAGGGTCAGTGAGTAACCGAGAACTCAGGAATGGGGGACTAGGAGAGGTATGCTGCCTGGCCCTTCAGGATCCGTCACTGTTGACATCCAGGTCAATGGAGCCGTGGCTGACCACCAGCCGCAGGCGCTTGGGTGGGGAGAAAGATGCGAAGGCGAGGGCCTGCTTGGGGATGGGGATGGGACCTGGGGTCCCAGTGGGGATGGGGCTGGCAGTGGTGGAGGCAGTGGCAGGTGGGGAAGGCGCCACACGGCTCAGGTCCACACGTACCACGTGAGGCAGCCCATAGCGCCGGGCCCAGTGCCAGTCCTGCTGGGGGGCCCAGCAGGCACGAGGGGCTGGGCGCAGGGCCACCCAGGCCTCTGCCTGCAGGCAGCAGTGGGGGCCACAGCCTCCCCACCGGTGCAGGGAGACGCGGGCAGTGCGAAGAGCTGGGTGCATGGGGGCCCGGCGGAGCTGGGGGCGTCGTCGTCTGCGGGGGCGTACGCGGAGCTGGGGCTGTGGCAGCCACTGGAGCCAAAGGGGCACTGCATCAGGCCGGGGACCACAGGGTGGGGGCCTCAGGGGCTGGCAGGCGGCTGTGGGGCCGGGAGGTGAACAGGGTGACCATGTTAGCAGCACCTGCTCTGGCCACCCCCACCCCACCCTACTCAATCTCACCCCACCCAAGATAGAGGGCAGAGAAAGAAGGTTGAGGTGGAGAAGGGCTGACAGGATGGGGTCCCTAACCGTGCTCACCACAGAAGGGGTCCCTATGCAGAAAGGATGGGTGGGCACAGGCCCAGGGGACCAGTGGATGTTGTCGGCCACTGACCAGGCCCTGCATCAGCCTCCGCTTGGTCTCCCGTAGCTGGTACTTGTCCAGGGGCCTTGGGGGCAGGGGATCCCTGGGCCACAGGCGGAAAGCTCCTTCCCCTTTCCTGGTGGGGAAAGGGCCCTGAGGTTGTACTTCCGGTTCATGGGACTTCCCACCTCCTGCCCCGTGTGCCCACCTTTCACAGGTGTAGCATTCACAGTGCTCGTTCTTTTCACCAAAGAAGCCTTCGCCATAGAAGCAGGTCACCTCATCCCCAGGCTCGATGTCCCGGAGCACCTTCACACAGGCTGCGTTCCCATCTGCAGGCACAAACTGGGGGCCAGATTGCTCAGTGTCCAGGCCTGCTGGCTACCTCTATCTAGCCTGGCCAGCACCTGGGCCCCAAGGGCCCTCTCCCTTGGGAGGGGCAGTGGCTGAGAGCCTTGGGGAAGCACCACTGGGAGGCACCTGACCTGCCCAGGGCCCGCCCCCTCCTGCACTCCCTGACCACCCCTTTGGTGGCCTCCACACCTCCTATAGAAGGGTGCTCCTATCTGTCTTGGTGGTACACAGGATGCTCCCTTCGCACTCTTCTCCGCTTCTATGGCCAAGTCTCAGCTCTTCAGGCCCCCTAACTGATTCCTCACTCCCTGCCAGCCTATACCTTGGTAGCCACCCCTTCCTGGAGGCCTGTATTCACTTCACAGCCCCAATCTGGAATTGTTGCTCCACAGTCCCTAACCTGCCTGCTCCTGCCTCCATAGTCCCCGACTGGGAGAGGAGACTCCCATCCGTTGGTCCCTCTGTCCGTCCATCCATCTACCCGTCCATCTATCCATCCAACTGTCCACTCTAGGCTGATAAAAGCCTGAGGGTGGCCTTCACCACCAGCCTGACCCCAGACTAACTGGCTGGCATTTCCCGAGGGCACAATACCTTGTGTTCCTGCCCTGTCTGTCTCCAAGGCACTATTTGGAGCCAGCTCCTCATCCCCTCGCTTAGTTACACGCCAGCCTCTTCGCCAGCCACCCTGCCTCGTCTCTTCCCTTCCTGCCAAGCATCTAGCACACCAGCCAGGGAATCTTGAAACCAAGCTCCCTTATGCACCAGCTGGACATGCTCACAGGGCAGACGGGAACTTCTGGTGGCACCACACCTATCACACACCTCCCGACCCACCAGTGTGACGTGTCCCATCTGGGGCACCCTAATGTGCCGTTTTTCTTTAACACCGGGCTCCTGTGCCCTAGGTGGCTGTCACCTGCTTTGGCACACAGATTCTCATTGAGCCTAGCCTTGTTTTTTGTCCTATTCAGTATCTGGGCCAGACCAGGGCTGCAGTTTATCACCCTGAAATCCACGTGATGGGCATGCAGAATCACTGACAGACATCAGTGGGCACCGTGCACCTGACCTTCACAACTGACACCGACAGACATCAGTGTGCACCGTGCACCTGACCTTCACAACTGGCCCAGGGTGCAGGTTCTCACCATTTCCCAAACCAGAGCCAGACTGGTGGAGTCAGGACTCAAACCCCGCTCTAACTCCAGAGCCTGGGATCCTGTCGTGGCTCAAGGCTCCCGTAGACACAGGATGAGGCCCACAGCTGGCAGGGGGCACTTACCAGCTGTCTCCCCTCCATGCCCCACTCTCATCTGGGCTCCATCACAGAACCTGTGGCCAGGTGGCCATCACTGACACCTGGCTCCCTCTGCTCTCTGCCCCTCAACCCCCGAGCCCTACCTCCCAGAGGTCCCTGGCCTCACCCCAGGGGCATGACCGTGGAGGCTCCTGCCACTCAGCCCCCTGCTGCCACTCACACCTGCACAGTTGTGGCTCACTGGCGTCTCTCTAAAAGGTCAGGGCTACCTGCATAGAATCAGCTTCTATTTCTCCATCACCACATACTCCCTCAAACCAGCTCTGCCCTAAGCTCAGTTTAGAGAACAGAACTCCACCAGGCCACCTGGGCTCCAGTGTGACTCTAGCCAAAGCCCTTTCCTTTCTCTTACACCTGAGAGCCACAGGCACAAACACCTCCTATAGGGAGAAAGACCCTTTATCAAGGGGAGTGCAGTTTCAGGTATTCACTAACCACTAAGCCCTCCCCTACCCTCATTTTCCAGGTGCCAACTCCTCTGGGGGACCCCAGGTCTCACCTTGCAGTTGGGTTTGCAGTCTGGAGCCAGTGGAAAGTGGGGATGGGGGAGAGAAGAAACTCATGTAAACCCAGGAGCTAGAAGGCAGCATGCCACCCTTCCCTGCCCCTTTCCCCTCCTCCCCGTACCCCACTGGGGCCCTCAGCACCCGCACTGCACCGTGGTTGATGAAGGCAGCAGGGCCAAGCCATAGCTGGGCACTGCGCTTGCGAGTGGAGTACATGATGCTGAAGTCGTTCTCACCGGCCCTCAGTAGCCCCTCATCCGCTTCCCGCAGCTCTGCAATGCAGCCCACGAGCAGCTCTAGCTTCTCGTTCTTCTTCCTGCCAAGAGGTCAAGCCCAGGCCTATGAGCAGGTCTTCCCTGACTACTGTCCCCTGGAAGAGGCCGGCACCGGGCTCCACTTACTAAGTCTCTCAAGCCCACCCCAAGTGCCTCTACCCTTGCCCCAGCAGAAAAGCACACTACATCTCTGCCTGCTGAAAGCCATCCCAAAGGCAGCCCACCCCATGAACAGCACCCTGCATCCTCTCCCTTTGTACTTGGTTCCTCCAGGACCCCTCCTGCCTCAGGCCTCCCACAGCCTGGTCTTTCTGCTGGACTCAACTTCCACAACCACAGACAGCCCCTTCACCAGGCACTGACTCCCCTGAACACTCTCTGGCCGTCTCCTAAAGTTCAAGCAGCTGTGTTCAGTCCCTGTGTGTCCACTTGGCTACCTCTCACCTCCCTGCTGTGTGCAAAAAGGGCCCATGGTGCTGGCTGTCCTGCCCCGCACCTGCCCAGCAGTGCGTGCTACCTGGAAGGGCTTGAGCTAGGGTGAAGAAAGAATGGCACCATCCTGGGCCCATGGATAGGCTTTTGGGGGCCAATGCAGGAACTGTGGGGGGGGGGGCGTGGTCTCATCCCCCAGCAGAGCTGTGGCGAGCAAGGGTGAGGAAAATCTTCAGGAGCAGGCCATGGCTTCCTTCTTACCAACAAGGGACAGGTCTTGACTAGCAGACAGGAGTGGGGTGGGGTTATCAGGAGTCCTGCCCTCTTACCAAGCTCGGGTAGACACAATCTTGGCTCCATTTGTCTCCATGGAATAGCGAGTACAGGGCAGGATGGTAAAGCCGCTTTCAGGCAGGAAGGCACGGAGGTAGCGATAGATCTGGGAGAGGTGAGGGGGTGGGCGGGGTGAGGGGGTGGGGCAGGGTCGTCCTCGGCCCTCTCTCTCCTGGGCTCTATTTCTGCTTTGCACTGACTCGCTGTGTGGTCTTGGGGACTCACTTTCCCTCTCGGGGCCTCAGTTTCCTCATCTGTCAAATGAAGAGGTTGGACTCCATCTCAGAGGGTCCTCCAACTCTCCTCTCCTAGGATTCTCTGGGCCCTGCCTCATGGTCCCAGTGACTAGGAAGTCAGGGAGTCCCGGGGGCTGTGCTGAGGGGCACAGGGTCTGGGGCTCCATGGTACTGGGGAGAACAGGTGCACAGGGCAGATAGGGGGAGAGGGGTCGCCCTCACGTGGATCTTGAGGGCTGCCTCCTGCCGTGGGCCCCGGTTCTGGAAGTAGTGGGCCATCCAGCCTCCCAGCGTCAGGGCCCGGTATGCAGCCTCCAGGTCCCGCTGTCTCAGGAAAGCCTCCAGTGCTGAGCGCAGGTGGTGCTGTCGCCGCAGGGGGGGCACAGGGCTGGGGGAGAGGGCATGCCTGGGTCCCAGGGCCTTGTCCTATTCCCTCCTGGCTTTCCCGGGCCCCACCCCCACCCCCACTGGGGCTGCTGGTGGAAGGTATCCGATTCCCAGCCCTGTCTGTAGGCCTCCCACAGGCTGCCTCACCTGACATTCATCTTATGGGTGCGGAAGCCCAAGTAGGGGTCCAGGACGAGGCTGGTGGCAAGGTCGTCATTCTCGCACAGTTCTCTGGCTGTCACTCTGTCAGGCCCCATGTTGCCCCATGGACCATGCTGCCTTCGGTCCAGAGTGGAGAATACAAAGCATGGGCTGGGGCGGCGCCCCCGGCTTGTGCTTGCTCCCCGCCACTTATAAGCTGTGAGGGACTTTGTTGGGCCCTTCCGTCTCATCTGTAAATGGGAAAGAAGCAACACTGACTTCATAGGGCCCTCAGTGCAGGTGAAATTCAACAAGTGGCTCTGGCAGTGCGGAAGCCCCCACACAAGTACCACTCTCCCTCATTAACACCTCCTTATGCTGCTGAGCAGACACAAAGCCCACAACACAGACACAGACAGACAGACACGCACGCACCCAGATGCAAATGCGCCCCAGGGAAGGCTGATTAACTGGCAGTCTGGAATGACCCTGAAGATTTAGCCCTGCCAGAGCTGGGAGTCAGGGGGCCCAACCTCACCCGTCTCTCACTAAGGAAAAAACCAAAGTCTCCACCCCACAGGATAAATAGTCCCTCCGCCCACCCGCAGTCTCCACCTCCCCTCTCCAGCAACCCAGGGAGTCGTTAGGAGGCCCTGAAGGCCCAGGAAGACTGGAGGGGAGAGGGGGAGGGTGAGCAGAGCATGGATCCTAGCACCTGCTCAGTCTTCAAGGATTCCGGGGGAGGGGGGCTCGGAGGACAAAGCGGGGGCAGGGAGGGGAAAAAAAAAGAACGGAAGGAGAGGCAGAACGGGTCCACAAAAAGGGAAGGGGATTTGCAAAACGAAACAAGATCCCTAACCCTGCCCGTGCAGGACCTACTGGGCACTCACACCACAGGGATTCGGGAAGAGTATATGGGGGACAGCAAAGGGATAACTGAAGAGGGCACGGGGGCCAGAGCGGCTGGGAAAGGGGGTATGGAAGACAGGAAAGCTGAGGATTAATAAAGAGGCGGCGCTGCGGGAGGGCGCTGGGACAGGGCGGAAGCCACAGAAGGGCAAGTGAGTGAAGACAAAATAGAGGCCGCACCGAGGGGAGGTGGGGTAGAAAGAAGGGGGGACAGAGAGGGCCGAAGAAGGCTTGGAGACCCAAGGAGGTGCCTAGGAAAGCCAGACCAGAGACCTGGGGTGCAAGAAAAGCAAGCAGAGAAGGGCCTGCGGGTCCAGGGAGGGTCTTGAGAAGATCTAGACGGAACTAGGGCCCAGACGCGGCTTGGAGAGACAGAGGAACAGAGCAAGTGCTGGGGATCTAGGGAGACATGTAGGAAAGCAGCGAGAGCCCGGGGTCTAGGGAGAGCCCCGGAGAGGCAGGGAGGATCCGGGAGGAAATTGGGAGAAGCAGAGAGCAGCCTTGAGATGC
>PVKZ01002277.1:69272-244666 GCA_004027375.1 Macroglossus sobrinus
TCCTCCTCCTCCTCCTCCTCCTCCTCCTCCTCCTCCTCCTCAGGCGCCCGTAACGCCGCCGCCACTACCTCCCACTGTCTCTTCCAGCTCTCGTCAGACACCGTCACCACGCCTCCACCTGCTCCGCCCCGCCACGGCCACTGCGGCCTCCCATTGGTTCAAATTGCCGCCACTCCTCAGTTGCTGTGGCGCTTATGCTTCTCCTATTGGCCGAGCCACTCTGCCCCGCCCCTCCAGCTTCCCAGCAGTGCCCCTACAAAGCCCCGCCACACCCGCGCTGCCCTCCCGCGCCGCCAACCGCTACCATTGGCTTCCTCCACTGTCTTTCGGCCGCTGCCATGGAGACGTATCCCTGCCCACGACCCGAAGTCGGCGCCCTCATTGGCCAAAAGCGCGGTATCTCAGGTTCGGGTCGGGTTATTCGGGTCCAAGTGGAAAGAGGGCGGACTCTGCCAGCTCCAGAACCTGTGTTTGTTTGGCTGGCCTTGGAGTGGCTCATCCTTCCATTGGCGAAGGTCTCCGCCCGTCACCACGGAGTCGCGACCTCCGTATTCCTTTTCTCCAGAGAAACTTTTAGCAGCCCGAGGGAAAAAGCGGGAGTGAGCGGGCGGGGCGAGTGCGCACGCACCTCCGTGCCCCCCACTCCCGCCCTGGGGGGGTCCTGCGGTTGCCTAGGCGACAAAACTTTTTTGACAACCTTGCCCAGGTACAAAGGGCTCTCACTCATCCTCATGGGTCACCTTCTTTCTCTTAAAGACCCCATTTAATTTCGGGAGGACTCAATTTGTGGGGGTCTTGGAGAAAGCCCTGACTCATGGGACCCTCTCATGAGGCACCCCCTCCCCAGTAGGCATCACCCCTTCCTCCAATCCTAGAGGCAAACATAATTAGCAGTTCGTCATATTATGCCCAGAATAATAAACTCCGCACTTGGTGCAGGCGGTCTTTGTTTGACTGCTATTTATCTTGCTCGGAGTAGGTGGTGTCTCTGTGACATCCCTCTGTGACGCTGGGAAAAGAGGTGACTTGCCCTCTCTGGGTCTCAAGCTTGCATCTGTAAAACAAGGACCACACTGCTCCTGCTCTGAGGAGTCCTCTTTAACACTCTCCCAGGTGTCCTCCACCCCACCCCCCACCCCCCGCTTTCAACCTCTTACCCTCTATTTATACTGTTTCTTCCCCAGATGGGACCGCCCCCCAGCTCTGAGACACCTTACCGCCAACCCCCAGGTAAGACGCCAGAGAAAGGGAGCCTGACTGCAAGCAGAAAGGATGGTGCTTAGCTGTCTGGAAAAGTCCCATCGGCATGACTGAATCTTGAGATTAAAACTTCCATTCATGGGTGTATACCCTAGAGAAGCTCTCACAAACGTGAATGAAAAGATAAGCACAAGAATGCTCGTGACAGCAGTGTCTGTAATGACGAAAAACTGGAACCGGGCTTAAACATCCATCACATGAAGAATGGATCTATAGATTGTGGCATTCATAGGAGGGACAGGATGCTATACAGCGGTGAAAGAGGATGCACGAGGCAAACTGGCCAACTCACATCATATGCTTCTAGTTGTAGAATGTAGCAAGTTTTAAAACACAGAAGACAAAGACTGTGTATGTATACATGCAAATGTGCACAAATATGCAAGTGTGTGATAGGGGTCTGACAAGGGTGGGAGATGCTAGTGGTGACCCCTCGGGGGTCAGGCAGAAGGCATGCAATCAGGAAAATGACATTATTACTTGCCTTTTTTTTTTTTTAAGCTGGGAGTGGAAACTTCACTATATTCACTATCTGTTCTTTTTCTACATGTCAGAAATGTTTCATCATACAGCTGAATATGTGACCCACTAAATCTACTTCCGGGCTTTTAGTCTAAGGAAATAACTGGAGAAGTGTTAAAATATTTATATATAAAGATGTGTGTCTTAGCATTGTTTATAAAAGAAAAATAGGAAAAGCCTGAATGTCCAACAGTAATAATTGCTTGGATCAAGTACAGCATATCCACCAGGTGCAATCACAATAACTAACAGATACTGAGCTCTTTGTACACACCTGTGACTTTGCAAACAGCCCTGTGAGGGAGGGGCTGTTACCCCCTTTTTACACAGGAGCAAAAAGAGGCTGACAGAGAGAATGTGACTGGCCCTCAGACTCACAACCTCTGGGTGACATCATCCATACAGGATCCAGCTGGTTCTCAAGCTTCAAAGGCACCTCTGAGGAGTGAAGTGCTGACACATGCCATAACACAGGAGAGCCTGGAAGACTTCACATTAGGTAAAAGGAGCTAAAAGTCACATACGAAATGATTCCATTTCTAAAAAATATCCAAAATAGGCAAATCTATAGAGACAGCAGATTAGTGATTGCCAGGGGCTGGGGAGAGGCGAGAATAGGGAATGACGGATAATGAGTACAAGGTTTCCTTTCTGGATAAAGTTCTGGAGCTAAAGAGTGCTGTATACTTTACAATGGTTAAAATGGTAAATGTAAAGTTACCACCAAAGAGAGAGAAAAACTGAAGAAACACCTTAGGAATGTATTGAAAATATAGATTCCAAGACTCAGCACTCAGTAAGCATGGTCAGGGATTTAATAATAAATCATTTCAGGATGATGCTACCTCAAGTGTGTCTCCAGCAGCATTTAACAGGTACATGGACACTGGGTAGGAATGCAGAATCTCGAGCCACAGCCCAGACATAAATTGGAATCACCCAGTCCGGTAACTGGAATGCTCTGGAATGTTTGAAAAGGATGCCTTAGCAGATGCCTTTGCAGGAGGCTTCCTCAGACCACACACACATTAACAAGCTGCAGGGACACTGTAGGCCCGGTAACTCTGAAGGTGGTGCGTAGCTTACTATTAAGAAGAAAAGCTTGTTATAAAATAGTAAATTCAGGATGGTCATATTTTGAGAGGAAAGGGATATCTATGTATATATAAATTAAATGATTGGGGGGAGGATATCGAGAAAAGGGAACTTTTGGGCGCTGTTGGTGGGAATGTAAATTGGTGTGGCCACTGTGGAAAATAGTATGGAGGGTCTTCAAAAAATTAAAACTAGAACAACCATATGATCCAGCAATCACACTTCAGATATATATACTCAAAGGAAATGAAATCACTATCACAAAGAGATAGCTGCACTCTCATATTGCAGCATTATTCACAATAGCTAAAACATGGAAACAACCTAAATATCCCTCAGTGGATGACTGGATGAAGGAGATGTGATGCAGATATACAGTGGAAGATTATTCAGCTATGAGGAGGGGGGACATACTGCATTTGCTACAACGTGGATGAACCTGGAGGACATCATGCTAAGTGAGATAAGTCAGATTGAGAAAGACCAGTACTGTATGATACCACTCCTGTGTGGAATCTAAAAAATACTTTGAAATCGTATAAACGAGTGGAATGGTGGTGACCAGGGGCTGGGAGTGGGGGACATAGGAGATGCTGGTCACAGGGCACAAACTTCCAGCCACAAGATAAATAAGTTCTGGGGGTATAATGTGCAGCACAGTGACATATTATTAGTTAATAATAATATAACATGTATTTGAAGTTTACTAAGAAAGTAGATCTTCAGGGTTCTCACCACATGCACGAAAAGGATAATTGTGTGAGGTGATGGTTGTGTTAATTAACTAGATTGTGGTGATCATTTCACAGAGTATACATATATCAAAATATCACGTTATACAATATATACAATTTTTGCATGTCAATCATACCTCAAGAAAGCTAGAAAAAAATCCAGCTTTGGGGGGAGTTGTCTCTCTGTTTTCATGTATTACTTGTGTAATAACCAAGTATATACAATAATTGAATAAAATATAAGTATTACATAATCTATGTTAATTGATATATGTACACCTACATGTACATATGCATATGCATACATATACATGTCTATCTCAGTCCATCTATCTGTCCATTCATCTATCTATCTGTCATCATCACCACGATACTCAAAATGCTGCATTGGATTTACACTTTAGTAGCCAGCCTCCAAGATGATGCCCAGTCACCACCTCCTGTCCTGGGATTCATACCCTCCTCTAGCTTCTTCCACACTGAATAGGACTGAGCTGTGTAACCAAAAAGATATTGCAAAAATGAGAGTGTGTCCAAGGCTGGTTCATCAAAGACACTGTGGCACCTGCCTTGCCCTCTCTGGGATCGCTCCTTTGAGGGAACTGAGAGCCCCAATGAGAAGCCATTGAAGCCACCCCAACGAGTAGTCCATGAGTCAAGGAACTGAGGCCCCTATGCTAACAGCTAGAGAGGACCTGAAATTTCCTGCTAACAGTTTGACAGTCATATGAGTGAGCCAACCAACCTGGACACAATTCTCCTGTCTCTGCCAAGCCTTTGGAAGACTATGCCCCAATTGGCTACCCCAAGCCGGAACCACCCAGTTTCAGCCACTTCCAAATTCCTGACCCAAAGCCCCAAGTGAGACATTTATATTTATTGTTGTTTTAGGCTGCTAAAGTTAATCAAAAGTAGATTAAAATCTGATGTCCTTACAGTAGGCCCACTAGTATTTCTCTGATCTTATCATTAACTACTCTCCTCTGATACAGTCCCACAGGCCTCCTTGCTGAAGGTCAAACTTTCCTCATCTCAAGGTCTTTTCCTGCAGTTATTTCTGTTGGGAAAGCCCCACCCACAGATCTCTGCAGGGCTCATGGTGTCATTAGCTTCAGTTCTCTGCTGGAATGTCCCCTCCTCAGGGAAGACCTTCCTTGGTGGCCTTGGGCAGGAAGAGAGCTCAACTACCCCAGCCAACCCCTTACTCTGCTATTGTGTGGCAGCCCCAGGATTGGCTACAAATTGTGGCTCCCAGAACAAAATGGAAATGCAAAGCCCCTTGGTCAAAAATGATTAAGAAGTTCAAGATGGTGACAGCAGAGCATTAAACAAGTATGGGCCCTGGTCAACTGCACAGGTCACATGCCTACATGGCAGGCATTGCACAGTATGTATCCCAGCCTGATGTCATATATCTCTTGGTTTTTTTGTTCACTGTCTTCCCTAGCTAGAGCATGCATTCTGGTAGGGCAGGGACTTTTGTTTTGTTAACAGCTGAGTCTCCAATATCAAGGGCAGTGCCTGGCACATCCTTGGAATTTGATCAAGATTTGCTGAATGATTGAATGAATAACAACAAAAGAAGTCTGATCCTGGGAGGTTGGGGACCTAGGCGAAAAAGGTGAAGGGTCAAGAAGTACAAATTGCTAGTTATGAAAACAGTGACAGGATGTGAAATACAGCACAGGGAATACAGTCAATAATATTGTAATAACTATGTATGGTGCCAGGTGGGGACTAGACTTATCAAGGGGATCACTTTGTAAATTATATGTGCCGGACAAGTGAAACTAACATAATATTATATGCCAATTGGAATTGGAAAAAAAAAATTGCATACTAAAGAATGGGGGAAATCTTTGCAAAGCATATATCTGATAAAGGACTGGTAATTAAAAAATATAAGCAATACTTATACCTTAGTAACAAAAAGACAAACAACCTAATCAAAACATGGCCATTGGATCAACACAGACATTTCTCCAAAGGAGATATATAAATAGCCAACAAGCACATGAAAAGATGCTCAACATCATCAGTCGTTAAGGAAATGAAAATCAAAATCACAATGAGATATTGCTTCACACCCACTAAGATAGCTATAATAAAAAAGACATAATTCCAAGCCTTGTTGAGGATGCTGAGACATTGAATGTTCCTGAACTACTGGTGGGATGTAAATCAGGGCAGGCACTGTGGAAAACAATCTGGCAGTCCTTGAAAACATTTCAATATGACCCATCAATTCCCCTCCCAAGATAAATGAAAATACATGTCCACACAAAATCTTGTACATGAATGTTCATTGCAGCATTGTTTACAAGAGCCCAAAGGTCAGATTAACCCAAATATCCATCAATTTATCAGTGAATAAACAAAATGTGGAAATGAAATTCTGACACAGACTACAACATGAATGGACCTTAAAGACATTATGCTCAGTGAAATAATCCATACTCAAAAAGACAAATACTATATGATTCCACATATATGAAGTACCTAGAATAGCCAAATGCATAGAGAAACAAAGTAGAATGGTGGTTGCCAGGGGCTGAGAGGAAGGGGGAATGGGTAGTTATTATTTAACAGGCACATAGTTTCTGTTTAGGAAGATGAAAAAGTTCTGGAGGCAGATGGTGATGATGGTTACACGATAATGTGAATGTGCTTAATGTCACTGCATTCTACACTTAAAAAATAGTTAAAGGGGCAAAATTTATGTTATATGTATTTTACCACAATAAGAATTTGAGAGCAAATTCATATTTAATGGTGAAACATTGAAAGCTTTTCCTTTGAAACTGAGAACAAGACAGGGATGCCCCCTTACCACTGCTTTCAGCGCCACACTGAAGACATAGCCACTGCAGTAAGGCAAGAAAAATAAATGCAGGGCATAAAAAATTTAAAAGAAACAAAACCATTATGAGTCATAGATATAATTATGTATCTAGAAAATCCCCAAAAAGCTCCTGATAAAATATCAGAATTGATAGAATTCAGCAAAGTTGCTGGGTACAAAAATCAATATATGAATGTCAATTGTATTTCTTTTTATCTCTGTGTTAGGCATGTTTACAAATTCTCTAGGAAGATGTATAGGACTCAACATAGACTTGTACTCATGACTGAGATTTACTGCAATGCTGTATGATTATAAGGCAGAGACTGAAAGAAACCATGTGCAGGTTTCCTCGTGCTTTATCTCTCCCATGAGAATCACACAGAACTCACTCTTTCCCTAGAGACCAAAATGCAGTGACACGTGTGTGTGGTTTCTGCCCAAGTGAGACTCAGAGCCCTAGGATTTTACTGGCAACTTATCACATAGGCATGCTCTGCCTAGCATGTACCAAAATTCTAGACTGCCAGAAGAAAGGCAACCATTCAGCATAAATCACACAGTTTCCACAAACAATCCAGGCACAGTGAGCTACTTGGAATGTTTGATAGCCAAGTCCCAAGACACTAACCAAAGTTCAATCTTGCATGTAGGATAGCAGACTCAGGTTGATTACATGAACCCTTTCTGTACAACCATCAACAAAGTTCTAAAATAAAAATATAAACAAATATGAATTATAGTAACATTTATAAATATTCAGCACCAAGGAATAACTCTAACAAAATATGGGCAAGAGCTCTTCAAGAAAAACCTGTAAAATTTTGAGAGATCTTAAAGCAGACCTTAAAAAAAATTATACACACACACATATTTATATATATATATATATATATATATATATATATATATATATATATATATATATACATACACACCATGTTCATGGATAGGGAGTGAGAAGGGTGGCGGTGGGATGGAAGATTTAAGGAGAATGAAAAATTTTGGGGCCATTCTCTTCCCATCTTCCTTTCCCTCCCCAATGTGGAGGTGGTAGGGGTGGGAACACTGAGGTGGTGGGTAGCAGAGAGAGTCAGCTCAATATATTTATTTATTTGGTCAATGTAACTGATCTCAACCATGCCAGCCATAGTAACTGTCTCCTTACAGGTTTGCTTCCTCGAGATCAAAACCTCTTGAGGGCTCAATTATGCATTTTTAGCTCCCAGAATTTGTATGGATAGAGACACACACACACACACACACACACACACACACACACAGGTGTGTGTGTGTGTGTGTGTGTGTGTGTGTGTGTGTGTATAGTTGGGTGACATGGTAGACAGAACAAAATAACCCTCAAAGACACCCCCTGGACACATGACTATGACTTTATGTGGCAAAGGTGTGATTAAGGTAAGAACTTGAGAGGGGGACTTATCCCCGTGAGTCCTAAGTGTCATCACCTGTACCTTAGCAGAGAGAGGTAGAAGGCAACTGGACACTGGACACAGAGGAGAATGAGGACAGAATGGAGTGATGTGGCTACAAGCCAAGGCACGCCGGCAGCCACCAGAAGCTGGAAGAGGCAGGAGAGACCTTCCCTTAGAGTCACCAGAGGGAGCTCAGTCCTGCCGCCATCTTGGTTTCAGCTGATGTTGAAATACAGGTTGCCAGAACTGTAAGGGAACAAATTTCCATTGTTTTTCAGTCACTAGGTTTGTGGGAACTTGTTACAGCAGCTATAAGAAGCTAACACAGGTGGTCAATTATGTGGATTGGATCAATGGGGAAATGGAAGATTGAACTGAGAGACAAATAGATTGTAGGGTAAATGGGAAGAGGGGACTGATAGAATGGATTACACAATGAAGGAACATGGGTGGATGAGTAGATAGCAGAAAGGATGGCTAGAGCTTTAGAGAGCTAGAAGATCTGAATAAGTGATGGTTGGGTAGATAGGCAGATGGGTGAATGGGTAGATAGAAACTAGTCAGATGAATGCAACAAAGCAAGAACATATGCACAGATGAATGGATGGGTGGGTGGGAGGTTGGGCAGGTGGATATACAGATGGCTATTTGAGGAGGAAGCATGGCACATTGGAAAGAACCAATTTTGTTTGTTTGCTTGTTTGTTTGATGCCTACAGCACCTAGTATTCTTATGTGGTCTCCCATCCAAGTACTAACCAGGCCCGATCCTGCTTAGCTTCCGAGATCAGACAAGATCGGGCATGTTCAGGGTGGCATGGCTGTAGTTTGAAAGAACCAAATTTTATAATCAGGCAGACCTCAGCTTCTCCTCTAAGTAACTTGAGCCACACTGGGCAAGTATGGTTGCCCTAGGGCTATTTCTTTCAAGAAAGAACATCAGTTAGGAAGACTGCATTTGACCCACAGCCTCCTGCAACCTTTTTTTTTTTTTTTTTTTTTTTTTGGATGGAGGTCCTGGTCATTTCCCACAGTCCCCAAACAATGACTAAGCATGGTGGTGGTGGTGTGGTTACGACCTGGCCATTTCCACCCAATGTGGGACTCCTCTAAGGGTGATCATTTAAAAAATAATAATTGAGGTCAATTCACATAACACACACCATTTCAATCATTTGAAGGTGTATAATTTAGTATAATAGTATAGTCACACTGTTGTGCAACCATCATTTCTATCTAGTTCTAAAACATTTTCATCTCCCCAAAAGAAAGTGATCACACCCCACTTCCCCCATCCCCTGGCAAGCCACCAACCTACTTTCTGTTTCTACAGATTTGCCGATATGGGAAACCTTTGCGCTTCATCTGCTTGTCAGGCTGGGTGGGCTTTCTCAGGGCTGAGCCACAGTTTGAAGCTCTCTCTGCTAACCCATGCCTTCCTCCTCTATTTCCTGTCAGTTCCAGCCTGAAGGATTTCCTGTCCACCCCTGTTCCCTCTTCTCTTTATCTTTCACTGGCATCACTCCCCCAAGATTCCTTGCATTTCTGATGCCATGACAATACTTGCTTCCTGGAGTACCTAATGACACAGCAAGATTGTGAGGCCCAGGTATGTACTCTACAAAGCAACGTTACCTCTAGGCCTGCAGGTGGCTCTTTAGAAATACTCAGCGTCACCTGGAGAAGCCCGTGATGCCAATACCAAGCTTTACATGGCATTTCCTACGGGTCAGGCACTGTTCTAAGTCATCATATGAATTCACTCTCAAACTCCAGCACCATTATGATCCTTGTTTTTACAGATTAGGAAACCAAGCTCCCTGGACGCCTAAACCCCCTGCCTGAGCAGATTCTCCATTCCAGGGAAAAAAAACAGTCCCCACCCCAAACTGAAAGCGGTTTCCTAAACATGAAATTGCAACATCATCTCACACAGATGGAGACCACAAGCCTCTTTCCCTTGGCTGAGCCAGGCCAGTGGCCCAGTTTCTGGAAGGATCCAGAAAATCCATGCCCTCAGCCTACAAGTGGACAGTGGGTGGAGCCTAATTCTCAAACTTAAAGTAGGCCACCAGTCTTGAGTCCCTCAGGAGGAGGGGACAAGAAGGAGAAGCTTTTGTGGCTGGAGGGGTGGGGTGGGGGTGAAAGGTATGGGAGGGTAGAGCAATTGAGGGGAGAGGGATGAGAATTTGCTAGAGCCTAACTCTACCAGGGCACTTCTTGTCTGCTTGTCCTGTTGTGTCTCCAGGAACTAGAACAATGTTGGCACACAGTGGGTCCTTGGTGAATATTTGCTAAATAGAACATACATACACACACAACCCAAGAGCTCTGATCCCCCTCCTGTCCCCAGCAGCTGACATACATCACCTGGAGAGAGACAGTCTCCTCTATTGAGCACTGACCATATGCCAGGAATGCAGCCAAGGTGGATGATGATTTCTTTTTTCCACTTGATTCTTTCCACAAACCTCCATGTAAAGGAATTGGCTCATAAATTCCATCCCATGGCCCTCTGTGGTGGTTACCCTTCTCATCATCCTCATTTCACAGATTAGGAAACTGAGGTGCAGACAGATGAAGCTACTTGTCCCCGGTCACACAGCCAGTAAGAGGCAGAGGTGGACATGCAAACTCATCAGACTGCTCCCACAGTGACACTATGCACTCTATCTACAGACTGAAGGAACTGAAGCCCCCTACCCAAGGGGACTGTAGAGGCAGAATACTGGACCCCTGACGATGTCCATGTCCTAATCTCAAGGACCAGTGATGATGGCATCTCACTCACATGGCAAAAGAGACTTTGCAGATGTGATTAAATTAAAGATCTTTAGATGGGGAGGACAATCTGGGTGAGGTTTAATGTCATCATAGGGTCTTTATGAGTGAAAGAAGGGGTCATCATCAGAGACAGAGGAAGGGGCATGATGACAGAAGCAGACCTTGAAGTGAGGCGCTCTGCACACAGAGGAAGGGGCCACACACTAAGGGACACAGGCATTTCTGGAAGCTGGAAAAGGCAAGGGCACAGATTCTTCCTGGAGCCTCCAGAGGGAACCAGCTCCACTGACCTTCATTTCAGTCCTTAAGACCCATTTGGGACTCCAACCTCCAGAACTGAGCTAATAAATGTGTGCTGTCTTAAGCCACTAAATTTGTGGTCTTTTGTTACAGCAGCCATAGAAAACTCATACAGGTACCCAGCATTTGAGTTGCAGAGACAGGATTCGAACTCAAGTCTCACTGAATAGAAAACCCCAAGCCTTCCAGGCTAATTCTTGCATGTATGAAGTTTGGAACTATTTCCAGGTGCTTGTTAGTCAAGAAACGACAACTTTTACTTCTACAAAGATTAAGAAATCTAGTTCATAAAGATGCCGATGACACTTGAGGGCTGTTGTGAGAATCAGTGAGTTAGCCCATGTGGAATATGTAGCGCAGTGCCTGGCACTGCAGACATCTCGGAGGTTATTGTCACTATGTCTCTTTCCTGTCTACATACCATCAGTGTCAGCTCCTGTCTGCCTTTTCTGCTCAAGAACCCTCCATGGCTCCCCAGTACCCTCTGGAGCACATCCAAGCCCTTTGTGGCAATCGAGAGCTTTGAGTCCTGGCTCATTTCTCCCAGAGGGGCTACGCTCTGTAACCCAGCAGACAAAGGCATTAGATCCTGACGGGCCAGGTTTCAGGGACCACCAGGACTTCACTGAGAAAGCTTTCCTGCAGTTTCCAAACTCACACCCATTTTCCTTTCCTGATCTTCCCTCACAACCACACATATGCTGGCCACCATTGCTAGTCAGCCACTTCCTCTTCTAGGGGTCACCATGCCCATTGCTGCATTTGTTATAACAGTTCGTATTCTAGTTGTCAGATACACGTGTGCTCTCCAGCCTGAAAACCCATTGAGGACAGGGACATATCACATTCTTGATTGATTAGTGAGCCTCAGACACTTGAGTGCCAAAAGGGGTGTGGCCCACAGAATATGACTCACCCACAAAAACAGATGGGGTCCTTATCCATGCTACCTGATGAATGGAACTCAAAAACATGATGCTCAGTGAGAGAAACTAGACACAAAAGGTCAGTGTGTGTGATTTAGTTTATATAAAATGTCTAGAATAGACAAATCCGTAGTAACAGAAAGCAGATTGGTTGTGGCCCAGGCCTGGGGGATGGGGGAAGGAATGGAGAGGGTGCTTAATGAACAGGAGGTTGCTTTCTGAGGTGATGAAATATTTTGGAACTAGATAGAGGTGGTGGTTACACACATTGTAAGTGTGCTAAATGCCACTGAATTGTTTATTTTAAAATGGTTAAGTATATGTTTTGTGAATTAACTTCAATTAAAAAATAAGAGACATACTGAGGGAGGAGGCTGAGGACCCGGACTTCTGGGTCCTGGGGAAGCAGGAGGAGGCTGGGGTCCACACACCCAGATACCCTGAGGGGAAGCCATAAAGTGGAGGACTATTGTGTAGAGAGCGGAAATGGTCCTGATAGTGGAAGTCAAAGCTTCTGGGAGGAAGTGTCAGCACTAAGATCTCCCTTTCACCCACACCCTGACTGCTGGGGAACTCCAGCATGGTAGAGGAAGGGAGAGGGGGAGGCAAGTTGCGGGGAGGAGTCAGGGTCATATGGGCCCCACACCCAGCAGCCTAAGGATAAAAGTGCACCCAGAAAGGCCTGGATTCTGGATGCTGAAGGAGGTAAGAACTAGTGGTTGGACCTTAGGGGCTCAAACACAATACAAGTGTTTTAGAAAGGCCTGGGTGCCTGACTGGGTCTCACAAGGAGAAAGGGTGGGGAGAGCCTGAGGCTCTGATTTCTGTGTTGTAGGAAGGATAAACGCTAGGAGTTGGCCCAATGAACCTATAAAGCAGGCGGAAGGAAGCTGGGGGCTGCCAGAAGCTAAGGTGTTGTCTGGTAGGTTTGAGGAGACCAGAAGTGGCAGTTTGGGGTTGAGGTTCCTAGAAAGTGGTGTGTCAGACTCCTGGCTGGACACTGAGCTGCCAAGTGTTCCAGTGTGGACTTTGGCTCTGCGAAGCTGACCTTGGCCCAGCCCCACCCCACATCACAGCCCTTCTTCCCTGAACCTCTCATGTAGCCCCAGTCCTGGGATTGAGAGGGCTGGAGAGAAGGACAGGTGAACATCCCCAGGGAGCCCAGAGGCTAGTAGTGTAGGGGAGGGGTAGGGTGGGGAGAAAGCAGCTGGATTAAGTTCAAGATCACGCTTGGCTTGAAGGTCAGTTGAAAAACAGGGAAAGTGCCCCAGGCTGACAACACTGGGACCCTTAGGGCTGGTTCCTCAACTCATACAGAGAGGGGAGGAGGGGAATTGCGGAGGGGGAGCGAGAAAATGAGAATAGGGGGAGAGAGACACATACAGATATTGGTGGCCCCATCCTTTCCCTGCAGAGCCCAAGCCCGGCATGTGGGGCTACCTGTTCCTGCTGCCTGCTTTCCTGGCCTTCTGGGCTGTCACTAGCATCTGGGCTGTGTGAGTGTTAGAAGCAAGAAATGCCTGGGTCTAAGGGAGGAGTCTGGGGGCCTGGACCCCTGGGTCAGAGGGAAGAGGTGGAGGGGCCTGGAGGGAGCTAGTAGTCCCCATTTCTGTGATGTGGGGTGGGGCTGTTACAAAAGTTGTCACTGAAAGTGGCTGCTCATTTCATGTCTTCCCCTCCTTCAGTTTTGCCATTGCAGTGGCCAACAGGGCTGTGAACCTCACAGAGGGCATCCCCTATATCAGGTAGTTATGGCGCTTGGGGGGTCCAGAGGGAGGAAAGGGGGTACTGGCTGTGAGGAGCCACGGGACAACCATTCATCTTCCCTAGTCTCTGTGGATCGTACCCGCCTCAGAGCTGCATCTTCAGCCAGCTGCTCAACATGGGAGCTGCTATGGGTAACTACACCAACGCGTCTCCTTCAGTGCGGGCCCCCAGCTAAGGCGACAGCAGGCCTCAGCCCCTCCACCCTCAGACCCAGGAGTCTAGGTCCCTCCTCTTCCCCTAAAACCGGGAGTTTGGCCCCACCCTTGAACCCCCAGCCTCTTCCAGCTCATCGCCTCCCCATCCCGGGGCCTGGATCTCTCGCCCATTTCCGTCTCCTCCCAGCCGCCTGGGTCTGCATTCTCCGTTACCACCAGCTCCGGGACTGGGGCGTCGGAAGGTGGCCTAACCAGCTGATCCTGTGGTCGGGGCTCCTCTGTGCCCTGGGAACCTCCGTGGTGGGCAACTTCCAGGTGAGACACAGCAGCCTCGCAGAGCTTGCCCGGAGCCCTGGCCTGCCAGATCTGGACTACACTTCCCAGCATCCTCCGGGGGGCGCCGGCTCTTTACTACGGGGGCTGGGCCGCGCGTGGCCTCCTGGGACTTGTATTTCTCTGCGGCTCTCGGGCCGTGGCAGGTGGTGCCGAGTTTTTCTGCTCTTCAAATCAAGCGCTGCGTGGGAAGCTCTTTATAATGATTTCATTGCACCCGAGGGGGTTGAGGTGATTCCTTGCCACCGCCCCCCACTGTGAAGAAATGGCTGAGACTCATTCATTCTTAGCGTTTGCCACACTAGTTAAGTGTTTTTAGATTTTTACCTTCTGTACTAATTTTACCCATCGGCACAAGAATGCCAGGTAGATCCTTCCTGGCCAAATCTCACAGATAACATTTTATATCAGCTGGTCCGCGGTAGTCAGAAATGAACCCATATTCATAGATTCTAGAACTCGTGTTCTCAGTCACGGAGCTTAGCAGATCTTTGTCGCATACATGAATGGAGAAATCTTACTGACTTATCTTATGTCATCATGCTCCTTTACTAGGATGGCTCTGATTCCAAAGGCTGGCGAAACCACAGGGGTTGGAACTAGAGGAAAAGCGGCCTCCAGCTTGTTGATAAAAATCCCCCATCACCTTTGTGTAGGCTTTCATTTATTTGCTCATGCACTTATTCCTATGTTCCACAACCTATCTTTTTCTTTATTTCTGACATCAGTCCCCTAAGGAGGCTTTTTAGATATTTTCCCCTAATCACCTCTTTTCTCCCATGAAATTTTTAATATTTAAAAACTTTAACGTGAAATATACCATAGATTGGGAAGCCAGAAACCGTTGTGATATATAAAAACTGTTTGCCCTCCAAGAACCAGTTTTTACCCCCTTTGTGGCAGTATCTGCTTTTCCCTATTCTGGTTGAGAATGAAAGATTTATTGCACTGATATTTATGAGCATCTGCTATGTGCCAGGCAGTGTTTTGGGTACTGAGGCTAATGAATGAGCCAATCACAGGGCATGGCAGTTGTCAGTCACATCTGGAGTTGGTCAGGGTCCCTTTCCCTCCTCATGGCCCTGGCCTCCCCACAGTTCTTCCTTCTTCCCCTCAACTCTACCCCTCCTCCTTCCAGCAAAAGAACCAGCGGGTCACACACCTGATGGGGGCCTTCTTCGCCTTTTTTGTGGGCCACCTCTACTTTTGGCTACAGCTCCATCTCTCCTGGAGGATGAAAGGCCTGCCCCAGCCTGGGCCTCCCTGGATCAGGCCACTCCGCCTGGTCCTCTGCAGCCTCTGCACCATCCTAATGGTGGCCAGTATCCTTCTGGGGGCCAGGGGCAGGGGTTGAGGTGGTTCTTCATTGGGGTCGTTCTGCTGTGCTAATGTAGTTGCCCCCTCCTTTCTTGGATTTGCTATGGTACAGTTGAGACTTCCGGTCTGGGGTCACGCTGCCTGGGTTGTAAACTCAGCATGTCCACATGCTAGCTGGTGGAAGGTCTGCTGCCTTCTTAACTTCTGCATAAAGTTTCCATGTCTATCAAATGTGGATGATAATAGGGCTATTCCAGGGTTGTAGTGAAGGTGATACAGGTGAGATGCTTAGATCAGTGCCTGGTACACAGTGAGTGACCAATAAATACTGGGAGGATGATAAGACAATTGTTTTGGGTACCCACAGTCCATTGGGCTATCTACTGTGTGCCATGCATCATGCTGGCTAAGACTGGACACAGGTTCAGATAAGGGGAGTCTCTTGGCCAAGACTTGCCATGAAGTTCAGTGATGGACATAGTGATGGGTTGCAGCCGCTCATGCTGGCCCTCAAGGGCAGGCTTTGTGTTTTTCTTCCCAACTCCATGTTGGGTGATCTCCTGTTAGCAGCTTGAAACAGCCTTGGTGGGAATATTTACACCACAGGAAGTGGCAAATACTACAAATTGGAGCTGGTTGTTAAATGTTTACCAGCACAACACTGAGTGGCTCCTTGACTCTAACCCATTTCTGAGTCACCCCAGAACCCAGCTCAGCATACCTCTCTGGGTGAGTCAATTCACTCTCTGAGCCTCAGTTTCCATGTCTGCAAAATGGAGTTGCTTTTTATCATACTGATGGTTATCACCGCTAGGTAGAATGCTCTGAGAGAATAATGGCTGCAGACTCAGCTTTGGAGACCACCTGCCCCTGTGGGGAGGACGGAAGGGAGGCCAAGAGGATACTGGCATTCCCAAGAGGCTGGAAAGAGCCCAGCCGAGGCCCTGCACTGGCCGCATTTGGTAGACCTTGTTCACTTCCCAGAGTGGCAATCCAAACTGCATGAATGAGGCCAGAAGGGCTATGTCAGCTGTAAACTAGCACATCTTCATTGCTGGGTGCAGCTGCTGATCAGATCCAGCCCAGCCCCTTTCAAAGTCCCCACTGGGCTGATCATCAGTTTGGCTACAGGGTCCTTATTCTGTGGGGCTCAAAAATATCCCTCAGCTGCAGGGAGAGGAGAGAGGGACCATAAAGATGGCCACTTGAGTGGGGTAGGCCTGGATGTCTGCAAAGATGGTCTCAGACCTGGAAGATTCTAAGCTTGTCCTGCAAAACCAGCTGCTTTGGACCTGGCTTGGGAGTTTGGGGGACAGTGCAGGTTCATGTGTAAAGAGGGTGAAAAGCTGAGCTGGGGGAGGAGATAAGACTTCAGGCAAGGCCAGGATGCTTTTGGGTGCTCAGATGAGAGGTTAGAGGCTCAGGCTCCTGCCTGGGGCAGTAGGGAGCCATGGAAAGCTTGGGAGCAGGAGAGGAACAAGGTCAGTTCTGAGGGCAAGCAGATTGCCAGGGATGGTGTCGGATTTATTGACAGCCTCAAAATCCTTGAATGAATGAAATAATATCTAGTATGGTATAGGAGGAGGGAGTCAAAGCTAATGTGGCAGAGAGAAGAAAGGGTGCTCAAGTGAGGGGATACCAAAAAACAAGAGGGGTCGCAGCTAAGCTGAAGCTTGGAGTATGTGTGCACCATGGTCTTAAAAAGATTTTAAGGAGCTGGGACTGGAAAGCCAGAGAAGGGACAGGGCAGACTAGCAGAAAGATGAAAGGCCAGAGACAGCAAGGCAGATAGGATAAATGTTGGGGTGACCAGCTGGACATTGGGCATGAGGAGGGAAGTGACGAGGGTCATTTTGGGCACATGAGTGGAGAGCGGAACTATCACAAAGGTGTGGGCACCCAGAAAGATAAAGGATATTTTGGGAGAAGATTCAATTATGTTTGGGAGTGAGCAGGAGGGATCGTGGGCCTTGGGTGGGCAGGTACCTTTAGGAAGCCCTGGGTATTTAGAGGTAGAAGCAAGGTATGTGCTTGTCTGGGGGAGATGGTGGAGTCTTCACAGGATCTGGGGATGCTGATGGGAGGCTAAGAACCTTGTTCTCAGATATTGGGAATGCAATACGAACAGGAGGGATGTGTAGGGGAAACAATGTGGGAAACAGGCTGAGATGGAGACAGGGTTGGAGAGCATCCCTTTGAGAGTGTCCTGGAGCTGCCAAGGAGGGTGGCCAGCCAGAGGGGTTGTTTTAGCCAGGGCAGGGCGAGCATGTCACAGGTTGGTACCCAGAGATAGACTCAACCTGTGCACAGTCACAGAGCAACCCATTTGGGCTCCTGGTTAGTTAGTTCCCTGGCGGTGTGCCCTTGACCTGGTGTAAAGTGGTTGTCCTCCACACCTGGCCACTGCGCTCTGCCTCTGCTGCCTGTGAGTGGACTGTTGCCATGCTGCTCTTCACACTCTTTGGCCTCTTGGCTGTTGACTTCTCCTGCCTGAACAGCTGCACCTTGTGTCTCCAGCCGGGACCCAGCCTCAACCTCAACCTGAGTGTCAGCCCACCACCAGCCTCCTCGATCTCCTTGCAGGCCCAGGCGCTCTGACCCAGGCCTTGTCCTCACTGGCACAGGAAAAAGAGGCCAATGCCTGGACCCCACCACGCCCACAGATGAACTGCTAAGGACGAACTGTCAGATGTTAAGTTTTGACAGTGTGCCATCTATGTTCCGCTTGACACCTAGTAGGTACACATGTGGCGGGGCTGTAAACAACTGGTCAGCTGGCATCTTTGCACACCCTTCTGTCCCTGCCATCTGGTCCCAACCCTGCAATCAAGACCACCCAGGAAGTGAGAGGCCAAGGCCGGCCAGCCATCCCTGATCAAGGCTATTTATTATTGTTATTATTATTATTATTTTTTTGCCACTGGCGGAATCAGAGATACAGACGCAGGCAGGATCACGCGAAACCAGAATTCCTTCCAGAGAGCAAATCCGTACAGAAGGTTGTGGGGGGAGGGGGAGGATCAGGGGATGAGAGTCCAGGGAGTGGGGGGGAGGTTGGGGATGACATAAGGACAGATGGCCCTGTCGTCCGGATCTGCTAAGCCACCCCAACCAGCCCATGTTCCTCCCCCACCCCACCCCACAGAGATCAATCAATAAATAAAATAATAAATTAATCAATAAATAAAATAGAAATAGCTCCCCGCCCCGTCCCCCCTAGAACCAACCTCCATTGGGCACAGCCGTTGAGTCCCATCTCTGCAGGGCAATGCCAGGTTTGTGTCCTCCCTCTCCCTATGTACTTTGTGGGCCATATTTACAGATTCACAGTTGGGGGGCAGGGAAGGGGGGTGGAGGGGGCTCCCCTCCTTCCCTGGCCCCTGGGGGTCAGGGCAGAGGAGTCCCATTGGTGGCCAGGAGCTTCTTGTCCTTGGGGTGAACTCGGCGCGGGGAGCTAGTCAGTTCTGGATCTGGGCGGCCAGGTGGGGGCTGCAGGCTCCGGGTCGGGGTGCTGGCAGGCTGGATCTGGGCCCCATTCTTCTCGTCTGTAGGGAGGAAGTGGTTTGTCACAGGCCCTAGGGAGCCTGGAGTGGAGGCTCC
Source organism: Macroglossus sobrinus (assembly GCA_004027375.1). Classification (NCBI taxonomy): domain Eukaryota; kingdom Metazoa; phylum Chordata; class Mammalia; order Chiroptera; family Pteropodidae; genus Macroglossus; species Macroglossus sobrinus. Next base: position 88,340 of record PVKZ01002277.1, read on the forward strand.
TGCTGTCAGCTGGCCTCAGTAACCCCAAAGCTGCCAAACCCCAGGGAACATGCTCCAGTGACACCATGCTGAGGCCCAAGCCCCAACACAGGTTTGGGGACCTGGGGAGATGGTTGCCAGAGGAATACATGCCAGCAACCAGGCCTAGCTTCCTAGGCCCCTTCTGACCCTTGTGGCCTTTGGAAACCAGGCCAAGTTTGTCCAAGTGAGAACCAGTTGCCTAACTAGGGGAGACATTCTCAGAGCCTCTGGTTATAGCGCTATTTGCTAAGGGACCGCTTATATGGCAGTAAGAAAGATCTGAATCTCCCAGATAACAGAGGAAGAGGGTCCTCCCCGCTTACCTCCCACTATCCTTGCTATGGAGTTGGGGTACCTACAGCAGGTTGTTTGGGGGACCTCGCCCTCCCAGTTGGGTCTGCCTGACTTGGATCACTTTTTTGTAGGGTCTCACTCCCCCAGACTAGGAAACTGTGGTAGCAGCAATGGTTGCCAGTGGTCACCTAGCAATTTCTATGGGGCCCAAAACAGCATTTGAGGTCCTCTGGCAGAGAATGGCCCCCTTAGGAGACACTGATTGCTGGAGACCTCGTTTTCATGGCAACCAATAAAGCTCTCCCTGTTTCTGGGGCAGACTGGAGGTTGCCCCCTGCCCTATTCCCCTTTATAAGACATGTGGGTAAGGCCCCAGGGGTTCCCGTTGATCCTACATCTTTGAGGGTGTCCCCTTTTGGGAACCCTGGTTGCTAAGGCCAGCTTTACTTGGCAACTGGGTCTAGAAAGGTTCAGGGAGCCTAGCTCGCTTTCTTGTTGCCCCAGGCAACTAAGCCCAGTGGAGACTAATAGAGCAGCGTTTCCTTACTCCCCACTAGTGGCGCTTGGGGCCAGGTAACTCCTTGCTATGAGGGCGTCCTGTGCACTGTGGGATGTTTTGTAGCATCCCAAGCCTCCACCCATGAGATTCCAGGAGCACCCCTTTCCCCCGCAAATTAAGACAACCAAAAATATCTCCAGATGTTGTCAGATGTTCCCTGGGGGGCTGAGGTAGGCCAAATCATGCCCCCCTCCAAAGATGTCTCCCTCCAAAAACTGAGATAACTGTGTTACTTTATAAGACAAAAAGAACTCTGCAGTCGTGACCAAGGTTAGAACTCCGTAGTGGGGCGATTGTTTTGGATTATCTGGGTGGGTCCTTAAAAGAAATTTTTGCAGGTGAAGTCAGGGTCACAAGGAAATGTGACCACAGGATGACCTTCAAGGAGATGCAATGTCACCAGCTGTGAAGATAAGTGATAAGCAAAGGAATGTGGGCCTGTGGCCTCTGAGGCCAGAACCAGATCCCTCAATCTCCAGCCTGAAAGGAGGGAGTATGGCCTGGGACACCTTGATGTCAGCCCTATAAAATCTGACCTTGGCAAAATGGGCCCCCAGTCTGGAACCACTGCTTCTAAGCAGATCTGACCCTGAGACTTGCCATTCTCCTATGACAAGGCCACCCAGGCTCCTGCCCTCATGGCTGCGGTCCTGTTTGCCTGCTCCCTTTCACTGTGGTGCCTAGGGAACCCCTATGCCAAGGGGAGGAGCCTTCATACCTCAGGAGTGGGGCCGAGCCAACAAGTTACTCCCTGGGGTACAGAGCACATGCTCCCAGATGAGGCTGAGTCTTTGGAAGGCAATTGAACAGGGCCAGAAAGGTCCCAGTTTCTGCAGGAACCTGCTCACCGCTCTGTAGGTGAGGCCTCAACAAAATAAAATAATAATGACAATGCAAGAACAGATAAGCCTTGCATCCCCACAGCTAAAGCCTTGCCTGAAGACCACTCCACCTCATGGGACAGAAGGAGACAGCCTCTCATCCCCTGCCTCCCACCTGCCAGGGCCTGCACAGAAGGCTGATCATGAGTGCTTAGCAGCTGTGCCTGGATCGTCTCCACAACTCGCTTGAACCGACGGCTGGGACCTGGAAAAAGCAGGTAAACATACTGACTTGAGGACAAGTAGGGACAAGGAAGGCCCTCCCACACTGTGGAACCCAGTCCCTGTGCCCAGCAAAGGGGTCTCAATTTCTCCCCCTGTTAGGGCTAGGCATAAATCCATGGTTCACATGGAGCTAAGAAACATTGGATTTAAAATAACAATGGTTATTGTTTTCTATTTAAATGGGTTTTATTACTTGTTATTTTCTAGTGGAGACCATGAAAAGCCAGATATGTAAGAAAAATCAATAGAAGGGAAAAAATGTTAAAACTAAGAACATTCTGTATATTAGTCTTTAAAGAACAAAAAAAAGAGCCATAATTCATTTAAGTGATGTAACACCCCAGTGTTTCTTAACAGCCTGGTTTAGAAACTCTGGGAGAAAGTTCATCTCCTAGTCATGACATATTAAGGTTGGTGACAAGGAGAGCAAATAAATATCCCTCATTCCCCAAACTCTTGTCAGGACTCAGGGAAAAAGTATAATTGGAAACAAGGCATTTCTGTGGTTGTCATCTCTTGTGCCAGCTCTTGATTGGCTGTGGCTGCCTGGAGTTTGAGACTCTCCTGAGCTCAGCAGGAAGAAGTGCTGTGATAGATTGGTAATGTCTGCTCTGGGTGCAGGAATGGCCTGACAGCAGCACCCCATGCCTTTGCTCTTCTGATGTACAGTCTTAAAGTAGTAGGTAGAGCTTTGCACTGCAAGGTCAGGAGGCCTAGGTTGAGCCCCAGCTCGGTCACAGAGTGCAGTTTGACTGTAGTTGAGTTAATATGGGACTCAGTTTTTTTCCTCTGTCAAGTGGGTGATTACTAACACCTCAAAGGCTGCTGGGAAGCTTTGAGGAACTAGTATGTAAAAAGCACCAGGCATGTCATAAGTAAATGTGACATTACATTAAATGCTAATAAGAAAACAGGGAAAGAGAGAATGTGGAGGTCTGGGTGAGGAAGGGCACACACAGTCAGCACCAGCTGAACACTATGTCCTCTTCCTTAGTGGTGCTGCCCTCCTGGGCTGCTATCCTATGTCAGCTCTCTTGAGCATCCCAAACACTGGCCTGGGGGCAGTCCAGTCGAGGGAAACTTACCAGAGATGAGAGTAAAGGTGACAGAATAGATACCGCCACCACCACCACTGCCATCCCGTCGAGGGGAGGGCTCTGGCCCCTCAGAGGAGCTGATGTCCACCTGGAAGCGAACGGGCTTCTGGAAGACGGAGGGGCCACCACTGGCCTTATACTCAGCCCTGAAGCTGGTCTGTGACAGCACACTGTGACTCAGGCTAGGGATCTGAGAGAGGTGGGGAACACATGGAAGACTGATTCCAGTGACCTGATTCTAGGGAAAGGATAGCTAACCCAACTATCATGGCTGCCTAAGGAACTACAAGTCCCTTCAGCCACCAGTGCAAAATAACAGAATAGCCATTGGGAGGCCCGTTTGCCTGTTGTGACTTGTAATTTTTTCTGTTCTATGAGAAACAGGGTATAGGAGGAAGGGCTGAGTAACTGAATCCCAATGTAATGGTAGGGGAATGGCAAATCACCAATCCTCAGGGGACACTAATATGTGATAACTGTAATTCAGGATCCTATTTACCACTTCCAGGTCCCAGGGCATAACAAACCTTGTCCCCACAATGACCAAACCCAATTCTGACTGAAAAACTAAAATTCCATGAGGCACAGGAGGAAGTCAGGCTAGTCTTAAGGGGGTAAACCACAGAGGCTGCTATAATTTGTAGTTATGTGGTGGCCAGGGTACTGGGGAACCAAGCCCCTCACCGATAGGAAGGCATGGACAATGTCCGCTTTGATGCTGCTGAGAGGTTTGTCCTTTAGCACGAGAAATATTTGTTCTTCTTTGTCCAAAGAGATGAAGTTACCGAACCAGGAACGTTTTGCCAGCCTGTGTGGGAGGGGATGGTTGGAGGAGGGCTGAGGGAATGAATTTCCCCTCCCCGCCTCCACCTGGTCTCTTCTCTTCCCTGTCAGACTCACTCTGGAGAGGACTCTGGCGTCAAACTGGACATCTCCTCAGCAGTGGGGACTGGGGGAGAGCGGAGAGAAGGGTTGAGCATGATCAACATTCGTTCATCATCTTTGTGTCCAGCAGTTCCCTTTAACTAGGGGGTCCAGACCCAATGCCTCTTCATCTCCCAGTAGCTAAACCCCAAAGAGCATGCTTTTTTGTTAGGCCATGCCCTCTGTGGGTAAGGCTTGCTTGCCATGAGCCAATGGGAAGGTGAACCAGAGCACCAAGGGCCGTATTATTCGAAGGCTGAGGCCCCACCTCCTCCTCTCCCTACCACCTGCAACTGTGCTCACAACCCATTCTTCTAGGATGTGAAAATCTGGGTCCCCAGCCCCCTCCTGAACGGACTAGGATGTTAGCCCCCAGCCCTTGTTCTCCCAGGGATCCCGTACCCTGCATCTTGCGCCGGTGAAAACGAGGGGAACCCAGGAAGCTGTTGCGGATAGAGTTAAGACGACTCCTCCAGGCGGCTCCCCCGACACCACCACCAGGGCTTGGAGGTGGTGTTGTTCCCGGGGTCCCGGTGGGGCTGGCCCGGGGCGTATGCAGGGGCGAGTGCAAGGGGGTCCCCCCAGAGGAGCGCGGGGAGCCTGGGGGACCGGGCAGGGGAGTGGAACGAGCACTGGGGGGTGGGGGCTGCTCCCCGGCACCTCCACCCCTGGGGCCCCGAGAAGGCAGAGTCTGAGTTTTGGAATTCGGAGAGCCCCCGCCCCGAGCCTCATCTCCAGCTCCAGGCTCCGGTGAGAAGGAAAATACCGGACTCTGCGGAGGAGTGGAGGTGTGTGAGAGGATGAACTACAACTGCCAGAAGGCTCTAGGTGTCCCCCACACACACTTGGGCAAGCGGACCCCGATGCATGCCGGAACTTATAGTCCAACTATTCCTCCTCCTCGCAAAAACAAAACAAAACAAAACAAAAAACCATTGTTGGGGCAGGAAGTAAACCCAGCAGTGACTGGCATACAGTAACCACTCAATTAGTTAATGTTAAATGAGTAAATGAACCCCTCAGACACACTGAGAACCCAGCCCCATGGAGGTGGAAATGGCCAGTGGCCTTAATTACTACTAAGGCCTTGGGTCCTTGGCCCTCTAAGGTCAAGGATGCAATGTTTCTAGACTTTATGGGAACTATAGTTTCTGCTGTTCAATCTCTGCTCCGCAGTGTCTTCACCCCCTTACCCCTTCTCAATTCACTGGTGACCTGGCCTTACCCTGGGGCTGCTCAGAGGGCTGGAGGATAGACCGGTGGAGGCTCCACTGACACTACGGGATCTGTTTCCAGAGTAGATTAAGAAAATCAGAAGGGAGGGTTCCAAAAGGCTCAGCTGTCCTCTCCCTTCTACACTCCTTCAAGATGGAGATATTAGGCCCACAGAGGGCAGGTGACTTATCTCCATCACACAGTACCTTGGAGGTGGGGATGGGGTTAGAACCCTGAACTCCCTCCCCACCCAGGACTAGAAATCCCATCTAAGGAGCAGGGTCCCCACCTCTGGCTGTGTTGGGCCATCTCCAGAGCCCGTCGGGTGGGCACCGGGGAGCCACCACCCCCGGCATCTGTGATGCTGAGGACTTCCATGGACTTCCGCTCTGGCCGCCGCTTCCCGTGACGGCTCAGCATGGGGGAGTCCACACGCTTCCGAGGGGGGTCTGAGGGCCAGTCAAGAGACTGATTTGTCCAGCTGTACATGGTGCTCAGACAGATGGGGAAAGTGAGGCCCAGAGTGGGGAGGGTTTTGACAAACGTCACAACAAGTTAAGGAGTCTGCACCCTGAGGCTCAGGTCCTGTAGCCCTATCCTCCCTTAGGAACCTGGGGCCTGGACTCCCAGCCCTGCCTGCTCACCAACATCATTCCGGGGAGGCAGGTCCTGGTCCTCACAGCTGGGATACCGCTCTTTCCGATCCAAAAGCAGATAATATATCATCTTTTCTTGGTTTTCCCTATGCGGGGGTAGCAGAGGATTGAGGCCAGAGGACAAGTCCTAGCAGTGGTCTTGTCCCCTCCCTGCAGCTGTGGCTCTCTGGGGGCTCAGTCCACCCAGTATCTCTGTATATGGTTCCAATTTCCTAGATATCAAAGTGGTTCATTTCTTTGTCTTGGTCTATATCTTGGCCTCACCTCAATAATAACAATAATATTATAGTGATAATAATATTTAAAATTTGATCACTTACTCTATGTAGGTGTTTTAGGAGGCACACCATTTAAGTCAGCCTCAGCATCTATTCATACACTTTGTAATTATTTGTCTTTTTCCTGCTGGTCCAAAGGCCCATTGTAGTCATGTCATGGTTCCTCCAGGAACTGGTCCCCGGGGAAGTTTTAAGCCATACCCCATCTGGAGGCCCGGCTTGTCCCTGCCAATGGTCCTTGGAACCTAGACCCCAATCACCACCTCTCTGAGGAATGCACTTCTGGCAATTTGATTATGGACAATTTCAAACATGCCCCTGCTATCTACATGTGTTTCCGCGGGGGTCTTACTCCTCGCTGCGCAGCTCGCGGTGCAGCCGCTCCCGGTCCCTGAAGCAGCCTAGCGAAGCCATGCTCTCCAGGACATCAGGATCCAGCTCTCCATTTGATGGCAGGCTCCGCATGGCCACCCGGCGGCCTGGGGCTGGCTCCAGGCATGGGTCTGGCTCATGTTTCCCACCCCTGAGGAGAGAGAGAAACATCATAGAGAACCTGGCATTTGGGACTCCAGCCCTCTCTTTCATCTCGGACTTGGGGGTCCTGGGTCTCAGTCTGCCCCTCTCTTAGGAACCCAAGAGTCCAGGCCCCATCCTCTACTCCACCTGTGCCCTCTTTCCCTAGAACTCAGAAGTCTGAGTCCTTATCCCCTCTTTACTCAGGGTCCTGGACCTCCCAGCCCCTAGCCGGCTCTCCTGCTTTGGAAGCCCTTGATATTTGCGCCCCTGTCCCTTTTTCCCCCAGGGGACCCCTGTGTCCAGTTCCCCCATACTCACAGGTACCAGGGATGTTTTTGAATTTGCTCCAGCTGTGAGAGAAGTGGGTCATAGAGAAGCAAAAGTGAGGTCGTATGATCACAATTGGCCGTAAGGAAAGCTGATGAGGTGGTGTTGGGGGCGGTCCTTAACTGCGCTCCCTACCCTCCTTGTAAACACATGCAGGACAACGGCTAAGGTCTCCCCCTAGTGGCGGCCGTGTGCATTGTTTGCACACACGCAGCAGTCTGATTACTCTGGACAGGCAGGGGTATACATTTTCCACATGCTCAGTGGCATCCAGTCCCTAACCTCGCTGCCTCCGGAGGATTGGTGTGTGCATGATCCCTCCACTTAAGGGGTCCTCCGTCCCATTTTGGAGTGGCATGTTTGCAGGATTTGGGGCTGAGACTCAGCAACTCCCCCATGAATCCCCTCAGGATTCCGACCTCATCACCCACTGTCCCCATCCTTTTCCCGGTCCCCCCAACTCACACTAAGCCTCTTCTCGGGCTCTACTTCAATCATCCCCCTCAGGAGGCTCTGGCAGTCTGGAGGAATGAAGTGGGGCATGTGGAAGACACCCCGTTTCACCTTCTCCAGCAGCTGGCGGAGGTTGTCATCATCGAAGGGTAGAGCCCCCTGGTGACAAATGACCAGCCACTGTCCCAAGTCCTCCAAGGGCTCCTGGCTGCCTCATTCTTTTCGGGGATCCCCTTATCCCTGGGGACTATCACACAGTTGTGTGACTGAATGCTTACCTCCAGGATCACCCCCCACCTTCCTGATACCAGTTAAATATTTGGCAGACAAATGGAACTTCATATTCCAGGCTCCTACCAGGCAGGATTGTTCTAGAAATGGAGCAGGAGGGGCGAGGGGCACCTTACCACAAGCAAGGCAAAGAGGATGACACCACAGCTCCACATGTCTGCCCGGCGGCCATCATACTTTTCTCCCTACAAGGAAGCAGGGCCAGCCATGAAGCTCCCTGCTCAGCCAGGTTCTTTCTACTCCTCTACCCTCCACCTGCTCCTCACTCACCTTAATCACCTCTGGACATGCATAGTGGGGGGACCTGGGGGAGAGATGTGGCATGAGCCTCTGACCAGCTTCTGGCCCTCTCCTCGGGACTCAGGAGGCTGGGCCCTCGACTCACCCACAGCTGGTCTCCAGCAGGCTGTCCCCCACCTGCAGAGATGCCATGCCAAAGTCTGCAATGCGGATGTTGTTCTTCTCATCCAGAAGCAGGTTCTCGGGCTTCAGGTCTCTGTGGCTGAGACAGACAGCTGGGGGTCAGGCCTCTGCCCTAGAGGCTTAGACCCATTCACTGTCTCTCAGAGGAGACACTTCTGGCAACTTTAATTATGGACAATTTCAAACATGCCCCAAATAAGAGAGAAGAATATAGGGAAGTACTTGGTACCCGTCACCCAGCTTGACTGATTATCAGCCCAAGGCACATCTCTCACTGATGCTCCTACATATGCTTTCCCTCCCCCACTAAATTATTTTGCAGGAGATCCCACAGGTTGTATCATTTTATCCACAAACATTTGAACATGGAAGAGGTGAGATATTTTGGGGTGAGCAGGGCTGATACTGATCAGGCTCTTTAAATATTGAAATATTTCCATACTGAATAATAAAAATAATACTGCCACCACCCCAAGCTTGCTACTGGTCCCTCCCTCAGGAACCCCTTCCCCTGGGGCCAAACTCCTCATGGAGCGGGGAGGTGGGGCCAGGGATTCTATAGTTTCTGTTGAAAGTGGTCAGAACCAGGTTGCACTGGTTGTTAAATATGTTGACTATCGCCCCCTGGAGGTCAGTGTTTTTAATGTCAGGGGTTTGACACTATCTTTCCAATAGGGGGATGCGGACAATTTAAATGGGCTGCCTTTTTATCACCCAGTTTTAATCCTAAATCTGAGTGCTTCCACCCTGATCCCTATCCATCCCCAATTCCCATCCCAGAGATAGAGGGGTGCAAATCGATGAGGTTGAAAGGTGAACCAAAGGCATCTATTTGGCACTGTACTCATAAAAATGCTGCCTATTTAATATCTTTTTTTGAGAGCTGAAGGCAATTCAGAGAGTAAAATCTGTCTTCCTATGGTGTTCAAATGCAAAAAATGAACCTCAAACCACACATCCCACCAAATACAAACATTAATTTGAAATGGATCCTAGGCCTAAATGCAAGAACTGGGCAAAGCTTTCTTAAATGGGACAGATAAAGCATGGACTGTAAAAGCAAAAAAATAAAAAATAAACAAAATGGAGTTAATTAAAATGTAAACTTCTGCTTGTCACAAGACAATGTCATAAAAATGCAAAAGCATGTTACAGACTGGAAAAAAATACTTGAAAAATATACATCTGATGAAAGATTTGTTCCTAGAATAAATAACTCTTGCAACTTAACAACTTAGTCAATTAAAAATGGGCAACAGATCTGCATAGACATTTCTCCAGAAAGATATATAAATGGCCAAAAAGAACATGAAAAGATCTGTGTCATCAGCCATCAGAGAAGTGTAAGTCAAAACTGCAATTAGATCCCACTTCACACCCAGAGATGGCTATAATCAAAAAGTCAGATAATAACAAGTGCTAATGAGGATGTAGAGAGATCTGGACCCTCATAGAGGCTAGTAAGAATGTCCAATGATGCAGCCACTTTGAAAAAATGGCCCAGTACTTCCTCAAAAGGCTAAACATAGAGCTCCCATTGGACCCAACAATTCCACTCCTAGGTATGTACCCAAGAGAACTGCAAACATAGGTACACACCAAAACCATATTTCTACATTATCCATAATAACCAAAAGGAGAAAGAACCAAAATGTCCATCAACTGGTGAATGGATTAACAAATATTGTCCACCCATATGATGGAATATTACTCAGCCATTAAAAGGCATGAAGCACTGACACTGACTACAATGCGGATAAACCCTAAAAACGTTGTGCTAAAGTGAAAGAAGCCAGTCATGAGAGACCACATATAGTTAGGTTCTATGTCTAAGAAATGTCCAAATTGGTAAATTTACACATACAGGAAGCCGATCAGTTGTTATACCCTCACCAGATAGAATAGCTATGGCAGAAGTCCAGTGCCGATACAATCTGGCGGAAGAATTTCCGGGCCTCCTTGGGAGTCAGTCTTCCCTTCTTTACCAAGTAGTCGAACAGTTCACCTCCAGAGACATGCTCCAGAACCAGGTACCTAAGGGACAAGGATGGGGCAGAGGGCTGGATGGGGCATGTGGGGGCCTAAAGACCTGGTCTCCCTATTCCATCCATGCCTCAACCCTAGCACAAGATCTCAATCCCACTGCCTCTGGAGGCAGAGAATCCTAATTCCCATGAGCTCCTGGGAAGAGGAGACTCCAATTCCCATGACTCTTTTGGAGAAAGAGATTTCAATACCCGTCATTCTCTGGTAGGGACTCCAATTCCCATCGGCCATTGGGAAGTGGAAACTTAATCCCCATCAGCCCTGGGCAGCAGAGACACCCCTGTCAACTTCAGGGGTCTGCACTTTGACTAATAGTTGTCCGCACTTTGACTAATAGTTGTCCTCAGGAGATAAGGTAACTTCATTAGCAGCTCGAGGACAGAGATCCCAATTCTCTTAGGCCCCTAAGCGGTAAAGCCACCCATTTCCATCGGCTTCTGGAAAGCCATAGTTTCTGAGCTGCAGATAATGGAATTCTCATCTGTTCGTAAGCAATGACATTGCAGTGTACACTAATTCAACTTCAGGGAAGTAGACTCCGATTCCCATCAGCCCCTGAAAGGGAGAGACCCTAATTCCCTTCAGCCTTCAAGAAGCCAAAATTCAACTCCCATCAGCCCTGGGCAGCAGAGACTTGTAGGTCAACTTCAGGAGTATTAACACTTCGACTCCTAGTTGTTTCAGGAGATAAGGCAACTCCTTTAGCACCTGGAGGACAGGTACTCCCAACTGTCACAGGATTCTGGGAAATAAAGATAACCCATAAACATACACCCACTGGCCCCTGGAAAGCCAAGCCTCTTATTCCTATAAGCCCTTAAAATGAATAAACACAAATATCACTAATTCTTGGCAATAATGACGGCTACAAGTTAACATCTGTGAAGGAAAGGACCACAACTCCCATCAACCACCTTGATTTTTTTTATTCTTAGGACTCTAAATCCCATGAAACTCAGGGAGGTTAAAATTTTCACTCCCAGAAGCCCCCAGGGCCCCTGGCATGAAAGCTATAGCTACTGCCACCACACCAGGGAAACCTTGGAGACCACAATTCTCACTAGCTCCTGAGTCTAGGGCAGCTTCCCGCCTGGGGACACCTGCCTGAGCATCTGATAGGTGTTGGAGTCAGTTCATCCTGGGGACTGTATGGTGGAAGCAGCAGGGCTGTCACCTCTCCTACTGGCCAGCCCAGCTGTCCCTTGGGTCATCAGAGTGCACATAAAGGCCTATTGTCTGAAGCCTGGACAGCTGGATCCCACCCCCGGCCTTCATGGGGGTTAATTTACTCTGAGATAGGGACTCAGAACTCCTAAGGAGTCTCATTGTTGGGGTGTCCAGTCATAATGCCCCGAGTTATGTTGGGGGAGCAGGAGATCCCTACTGCTCCAGAGTGGGGGTGTGGTAGGAGGCAGGAGTCCCTGGGCCTTGGGCTTGGCTAGGCCCCATTGTCTTAGCAAACAGGGACAGGGTGGGTGGGGGAGTTGGGTTGGCTGAGGCACCCAGATTATCTAGTACAGAGTGTTCTCTTGGTGCAGTGGGGTGTATGACTGGGGCTAGAGAGTAAGGGGGAAGGATCAGCCTCTGCCCACTCTTGGGGAAGCTCAGGCTTGGCCATCCTGTTGCTGGGGCACGTTCAACCATCAGCATCAGTCCAGGTCAGGGTGATGTGTGTGTAAGGGGTGTCTCTGTGTGGTAGGGAGGAGACCGGGCGTTCAGTGGCCCAGCAGGGAGACATCAAGTTTTCCCACTACCCCCTACCTCCCACCTTGTTTCCGGAAAGGTCCCGCTCTAGGAAGTTGGGGAGGGCACAAGGAGGGGCTGGGTGTCTATAAATACCTACAAATATTTCTTGTTCTCATAGACGTCATGGAGCTTGAGGACGTGGGGGTGCTCGATGAGCTTCAGGATGGCGATCTCCCGCTCCACCTGAGGCAGTGGGGTGACAGAGGAAGGCAGGGCAGCACTGCCTCTCCCCCACCATTCCCAAAGGGTCCCCCTTCCCCTAAAACACACACACACACACACACACACACACACACACACACACCTTCATCAGCACTGATTCTGACAGCTTCTCACGGTTCACGATCTTGATGGCAACCTTCTGGCCCGTGATGCAGTGGACCCCGAGTTTAACTAGCCCTGGGGGAGCATGATTGAAAGGTAGAGTGTGCTGCCAGACCACCCTTCCCCACTCTGGCCACCTTGTTTCTTCCTCCTCCTCCTGTTGGTTGTTTCACAGGGGCCTGAATCACCCTGACCTGAACTCCTGGGGGGCCAACAGCTGCCATGACCACAAGACACAGTTCTCTCCCTGCTCCCCATTGCCTGATTCTATCCCTTCCGATTGCCCATCTACCTACTAGTCTTCGTCTCCACTGCCACTCTGATTCCCACCCTAATTCTGTCCTTCCCTGGTGGCTGTGCAGGTTCATCTCCCCGCAGTCTTTCATCACTGTCTCTCCATGGTTTTGTCTCTCCAATATGCCTCCTTCAAACCTCTCTCTGTCCTTCAACCCATCACTTCCTTGAGTATTTTGCACTTCAATCTTCTGGAGACTCCATGTTTCCCAAGGAATATAATGCCATGTTTGCCCCCTTTCCAGACCATCCCATCCACCTCCTCCCAAACCCTGACCTTCCAATCCCTTTCTTTGATTGGCTTTTAATACCAGCTGTAGCTCAGAGCATGCACACTGCAAATGTATGCCCACTCTCTAAGAGAAACCCCAAAGCCACAGATCCAGGAGTCCAGGCCCCCAGCCTCCTCCCTCAGACTTAGGGGTTCAGGCCCCTTCCTCCCCATAACTCAGGAATTCAGGCCAGCAACACCTGCACACTCTGGAAGTCTGACTCTCTCCCCTCCTACCTCAGGCCCTGGCCCTCAGTTTCATAAAGACCCTGGGTCCGTCCCTGGACCTCTTATTCAGGACACCCCCCAACTCATCAGGAAAGAGGTCATGGCTGGTGGTGGGTGTTTAGCAACAGCAAAGAATGATCCCCTCCACAGCCACTGTTGGGGGATTTGCCTCTTGCATCTTCCACTTCCCCATTCCTAGTACCCACACCGAGTGAGCATGCTGGGGAAGGGGGAGGATGCTACAGATCCCATTGCCCCGGCCTCACTCCCTGTCACCCTAACAGACAACCCTCCAAGGCCTGAGGACAGTGCAGAGGGAAGCCACTCCCTGGGCTCACCCCTGTCTGTCCAGCGCCTCACCTCAGCCTGCGGCTGTACTGCACCAAGGACCTCTGCTCCCCCTGCCACCATCCCATTCCACTGTCTGCTGCAAGCTGGCCTCCCTTCTCCCCTGCTGCCAAGGCCCTCCAACCTCTGCCAGGAACCAGGTGGCAGCCCTTTGCCCCAGCATTCTCCAGGAGTCCAGGCCCCCAGCCTCCTCATCCCAAGGACCTCAGAGTTTGAGCCTTCTCCCACCTCCATTCTGAGGATGGGGCAGTCTGGACCCCAAGTCCCTTTTTCAGTGCCAGACCCAGGGGTCTGGGCAGCCACCCCTGCTCTTTGAATACCTGTGAGTCCTGCCCTCTGCCCCCAGCTCCCCCTGCCCATGCCCCAAGTGTCCCTTCCTCTGGCTCACCTGTCTGTCCTTTGCCCAGCGTCTTTTCCAGCCGATAGGGGCCCACATACTGGGCGTGTTGAGGTGGGTGTGGGTGCGGGTGCGGGAGGTGGTAGGTCGGGGAGCCCCCGCCTCCCTCCTTGGCCCCGGACGACATGGTGCCCTTGGTCCCGGCCCGACCGGTCCCCCGGCCGGCCCCCCTGCGGCCGGTCGCCCAGTCTCTCCGGTGGGGGCCGGCGACTGCTCCGTCCCGGCCCCCCCGGCTGCCCCCCACCTCTCCGGGGGTCCCCAGGGGGCTGGGCTTGGCCCCCCAGTCGGCGGGCCGCGGAGCTGGGGGGGCAGGCCCGGGGGGGTCAAGCCCCGGGAGTCAGCATGGCCTGAGGGGGCTGCGCAGCCCCCCTCCCCAGCCCGTCCCTGGCCGGCCCCCCCTTCCTGCGCCTCCCCTCGCCGGGGGGGTCCGAGGTGCGGGCCCGCGGATACTGCAGGCCGAGGTCCCCCCGGCCCCCCCCACGCGCCCTCTCTCCTCCGCCTCCTCCTCCTCTCCGCCTCCCCCCCGCCCCCGCCACCTCGTCCTTTCTCTTCGGCAAGCTGACATCACCATCCGGGGACTCCGGGCCCTTCCCCAAAGTTAACCCTTTCGGAGGGTGGGGGAGTAGGGCAGGGGGCGGGCCTGCGAGCTGGAGGGATGGTGAGAAGGTGGGAGGATGCCTGGAGGGAGGGAGGGATACAGGATACGAGAGGCTGGAAGGGGAAGGATGAGAAGCAGACAGACCCGGCAAGGATGGAGCTACACAAGGGAGGTGGAGTCCCATACAGAGATGGAGGTGCAACAAGAGAGGCAACCAAATCCGGGGCTAGGGCAGGCAGGAGAGGCAGAGGCAGGATACGGAGAGACGTTGGAGACAGGCAGAGACAGAGGGAAGGAAGGAATGGAGAGCAGAGAAACTGGAGATGAGGAGGGAATTGCAGGAAAGCAGAGAAGGAGAGGAAGTGGAGAGACAGAGAGGTGGGAAAGGAGCAGAGAGCCAGTCTGAGAAGGGGCAGAAAAATGGACAGGTGAAGGGGGGAGTTTCGGAAAACAGCTGGAGAGAAACAGGGAGGTGTTGAAAGAGAGAGCTACAAAGGGAGAGGGGCAGAGACAGGAACAGAAGGGAGTACACTCAGGTGGAAGGCTAGATTCTGAGGAAGATGGGGACAGATTAGAAGGGCACAGAACGATGGAGACAGAGGCAGAGGGAAAGAAGGAAGTTTGGGATTGCCGACCCAGCTCACTTGTTTCCCCTGGCCCCCAAGCCCACCCACCTGGGACTCCTTTTTCTACCAGCAATCCTTTCTCTACTCATATCCACCCACAGCCTAGGACACATGTTTTCAGATCAGGTTGGTTCCATATCTCCATTTGGGGTCATCAGTGCTCCTATGGAGAAACTTCCAGAACCCTCTGAAGTCCCTGGACATTTTATTAGACCACTGTGTATTCTCTGTGCCCACCACAGAGCCCCCTAGATCCACATGTGGGCCTCGATATAATCATATGTACTCACTATATATAACACATTCATGGATCTGTGCTCAGCTAAATTTTCACATCATCCAGGACTCCACTATATCAGGTACTCAAAGGTGTGAGGCATCCGTCTAACCCCTAAATCCCCTACAGAGTGTACACATGAGCCTCTAGTCTCCTGGTTGGCCACCTTCATTCCATGAACCTCTATTGAGTGCCAAGTCTGACCCAGGCACTACTGCAAGTGGTAAGGGCACAGAGATGAACCAACCAACAAAGGTTCCTGCTCTATGGAGCTCCCATCCTAGTGGAGGAGGCAAATGATCAATCAAGATAAACAGGTAAAATATATGGTCTGTTAGATAGTTGTAATCAATGTTAAAGAGGAGACTGAAGCAGGGAAGGGGGACAGGAAGTGTTTGTTGAGCGAAGTATTTTAGATGCAGTGCCAAGAGGAAACAGGAAGCATGAAGTCTCTGTGTGGGAGGGTGCCTGATAAGTTGAAGAAACACTGAAGGGGCCATTGTGGCTGGTGGGGAGTTAGGATGTAGACTGAGATGAAAAGAGGTGATGAAGATTTCACAAGGCCTTAGAAGTCCTGGTTTATGCCTGGTATTCTGTAATTATTAATAGGGTCCGTTTTCACTCTCAAGTGTCTTGCTCTAAATGGAAAATATGTGATTACCCTACATACAGATCATTGTAAAGGTTATGGTTTTTGTAGAGTACCTGGGACTACCATGTACACTACTATCATGTTATACATATGTTCACAAATACTATGTCATATACAGTTACATGTTATATGTACATATATTATATGGTATTATATATAATTAAGTATGTATATATTAGATAAGATAAACTTGTACCTACATGTACATATATATAATAGGCTGAACAAGAGGCCCCAAAGATGTCACATCTTAATTCCCAGAACTTGTGAATTTGTCATCTTACATGGCAAAAGGGTCTTTGCAAATGTGATTGAGTTAAGGATCTTGCGATGAAGAGATAATGTTCGGTTATGTGGGTGGATCCTAGATGTAATCACCAGGGTCCTTGAGAGAGGGAAGTAGAAGGTTCAGAATCAGAGGAGATGGGATGATAGAAGCTGAAATCAAAGTGATGTGGCCACAATCTAAGGAATACAGGTGGTCTCTACAAGCTGGACATGGCAAGGAAACAGATTCTTTGCTGTAGCCTTCAGAAGGAATGCAGTCCTACTGGCACCTTGATTCTAGTCCAGCGCAAGCCCACAAATCCGCAACCCATTTTGGACTTCTGACCTCCAGAACCATAAGATAATAAATGTTTTTTAAGCTACCAAGTTTTTTTTGGTAATATGTTAAAAAGCAGACATAGGAAACCTATGATAGAGTATCAATGGGCCCAGCCCCCTATCTGATAGCTATCCTTCTTAGTACTACAAACACCACACACTCACACACTCACGCACATAGCCGGTTTGTCTTTCTATCTCTGCCCAAAATGTCACACTGCATATCCAGGCCTAGCAGCTCAATACATCTGAGACTGTGGGCCCCACCTGAACCTGACTACAACCATTTTCTGGAGGGGGACAGCCTTTAATGGAAGACTATAGCTAGGATATCCTTAAGCCCAGCCCAAAGCAAACACCACTGCAGACCAGGTCTGCAGAGCTTCATCCCAGTCCTGAGCCCCAAATCTGGTGCATGGAGGCAGCAAACTTCCCAAACAACGTCACCTGTGCATTTTGCTTCAAGAATCCCCTTTCCCTAAGCCTGGCAAGACTGAGGAAAGTTTCCACGAGAAAGAGGAGGGTGATAAGAGAGGTCTGCATGGAAACTGCAGGGTGGAGAACAGGAAGCCCCCGTTGACGAATGGGGAAACTGAGGCCAAGAGGAGTGGGGTGGGTCAAAGGCTGCCCAGGCCATATATTAGGGGTGAAAACCCAGGGCTCGTGTAAAATATGGGGTGGGGACTCAGGTGAAGTATAAAAGGTCTGTACGTGAGGGACCCGCAGAAGCCACGACGACGGAGTGGGGCGGGGCTCAAGAAGGGGTGTAGTTACATAAAGGGAGAGGCCATGTTGGGGCGGAGTCTAACCGGGAGCGGCCGGCGCACCGGCACGGAGGCGAGTTTAACAGGGACAGGCCGAAAGCCCTAGAACAGGGGCAGAGCCTGAAGAGGCGGGCGAGGCAGAGTTTATACGAGCGGGTAACATGGGTGTGGGTGGGGCCCACCTGGGGCGGAGTCAGACCTGGGAGGAGCAGGGCATACACCGGGAAGGGGTGGAGCTTGCAAGGTGAACTAGGAGGCGGGGCTCATTGAGGTGTAGGACCCCGAAAAGGGGCGGGGCCTAGAGTGAGCAGCAGTCGAGGGCGGGACCTACGTGAGGGGTGTGCCCGAGGTTGGTATCCGGACAGGTGGGAGGAGCTTAAATGCAAGGCAAGAGCCTCAGCCCCAGCTACGGCCGGAAATCGAAACTTCCGAGTGAGACCGTGCGTATTTCCGGTCAAGATGGCGGCGCCCACCAGAGGCAATTGCGGGCGTCTCTGTCTTTAGCATCGGCGGCGACTCGAGGTCTGGGGAGGTGAGGTTCGCTCCGCTCAGACTCCTCTCTTCGGAGTGGAGGGAGGAGATTCGTTGGTTAAACGACCCAAGGCAGGCTAGTTGCCCTGGAGGCAGGGCAATTGGGTTGCTAAGAAACGGGGACGCATGCAGTGGAGATGGGGGGGTTGCAAGGTTGCTACGGAGAGTGGGTGGGGCCTGTTGCTAGCGAGGAAGGCGGGGCTTGTGACTTTGGGCAAGGGTTCGGTTGGTATGAAGGAAGGAAAGGGGACCGCGGTTAGGGAGGGTATGGGCAAAGCGGTTCGGTTCCATGGGGTACCGCTGAGCTCCCCTAAAACGCCACCTTCTCGACAGACCCCCCCAGGAGTCTATCCACCAGCACGCCAGAGCCACCTCAGCAGTGATCACCACTACCCCAACACATTCTTCTCTTCACAAACAGCTCATGGCTGACCAAGGCTCAGGGGGCAGTCGCCTCCCGCTGGCGCTGCCCTCAGCCTCCCAGGGTTGCTCATCAGGCAGCAGCGGCTCCTCGGCGGGGGGCACAGGCAATCACCCGCCCCCACGGAGCCTCCAAGGCCTGCTGCAGATGGCTATCACGGCGGGCTCAGAGGAGCCAGACCCCCCTCCAGAACCCATGAGTGAGGAGGTAAAAGGTGGGGGCTCAAAAAGCTAGGGCAAGGGGTGTGGGGACAGATATATCTTGAGAAGTGTGGGTTAGGAAGCTAGAAGCTGGAGTTTTTCTATCTGTGGTGAGGGAGTCGGGGTGTGAAGGCACAGTAGGCTATATTTGTGCTAGATGGGGTTATTGTAGACTGAATGAAAGTCACATCTAAGAAGTGTCTGGTGGGGGGCCAGATCCCTGGATCCCAGCACCGTGCTGGGAAGCAGAATGGCCGGCCTCGTGATCAAAAGCAGGGGCTCTCTAGAGTCAGCATCGTTCAGATGCTGGATTCAGCATCATCCGGATGTGTGACCTTGAGTATATCAGTGTCTCTGAGCCTCAAGTTCTTCATTTGCAAATTGATGATGATATTAAGAATAATAACAGTACTTCCTAGGGTAGATCTGAGGGTCCAGTTCCACAGTGCCAGGCACATAAGCAGCAATCGTGAAGGCGGCAGCGTGTTTTAATTAGGAACACAGGCTCTGTGGAAAGACTGCTTTGGTTAGACTTCTGATTTTGCAGATGGCTGACTGTGTGATCTTGGGCAAGTCACAACCTCTCTGTGCCTCAATTTTCTTATCTGTGAAGTGGGGAAAATAATGCTTATTTCATAGGGTTGCTTTGGACATTAGTAGCAATATTTATTATATATGACATTTAGTTGGCAGTGGTGATGATCACAGGCATACATAGTTTTATTGTGCTTCATAGATGTTGCATTATTTACAAAGTGAAGATCCCCCTACCCCTGACCAGCAAAAAGATCATGACTTGCTTTATTGTGAGACTCGCTTTATTGCGGTGGTCTAGAGCTGAACCTGCAATACCTCCAAGGTCTGCCTGTATAAGAAACCTTATACTAATCCAGTTACATTCATGATATCTTTGAACCTTTAGGATAATGAGGTAGGAAATAGGCACAGAAATATTAGAATCTTGCCTACATCTATCCAGGACTGTGACTACAGAGACCTCATATGAGCACTAAACATGGGTCTTGGCAAAAAAAAAAAAAAAAAAAAAAAGAATTCCAATGGCCAATTCTCAGCTCTCTCCTTATTTGACTGAATAGCATCATTGATTACTGCCCCCTCTTTGATCTCTTTCTTCATTTGGCTTCTAGAATGACATGGTGTCCTGGTTTTCATTCGAGTCACTTCCCTACCTCCTCTGTTGTTTCTTCCTCATTCTCCACTTTCTTCGTGATGGAGGTCCCTGGGCTCTTATCTGCGCTCACTTTCTGTGTGACCTCATGTGTTGAGGCTTTACTCTGATGACTCTCAAATGTATATCTCTAGGCCAGTGGTTCTCTACTGGGGGAGGTTTTATCTACCAGGGGACATTTAACAATGTGTGAAGACATTCTTGGTTGTCACAAATGGGGGGCCAGTGCTACTGGCATTTAATGGGTGGAGGCCGGGGATGCTGCTGTGCACAGGATGGCACCCACTCCAGAATTATCAGCTCAGAGTGTTAGTAGAGCCAAGGCTGAGAAACTTAGGTCCAGGCTGGACCTCTTCCCTGAATTATAAGAAGCCTATTTAATACTTTACTGTGGATGTTTAATAGAGTCCTCAAACTTAACATGTTCCAAAATGAGCTCTAATCTACTGCCCCACATCTGCTTCTCTCACTGTCTTCCCCATCTCCTGCTAGTTGCTCAGGACAAAAACCTAGGAGTCATGCCCTCTCTGTCTTCCACCCTATAGTCCATCTCTCTATAGATCTGGTGTCAAGAAAAGAAGCTTGGTAGATATCTGTTAACTGAAAAACAGTCAGCTCTCAGATGTTGGCAGTTATTATTAACGACTGTTATTCATAAATTATTGATAGAAGTTTGCCTCTTTCCCTCACCCTCCTGCTCTACCTCGTCCCCCACCCCAGAGGCGCCAGTGGCTGCAGGAGGCCATGTCGGCTGCCTGCCGGGGCCAGAGGGAGGAGGTGGAGCAAATGAAGAACTGCCTCCGAGTGCTATCCCAGCCCATGCCTCCCTCGGCTGGGGAGGCTGAACTGGCCACTGACCAGCAGGAGCGCGAGGGGGCCCTAGAGCTGCTGGCCGACCTGTGTGAAAACATGGACAACGCTGCAGGTACACCCCGGCCTGCCCCTCAGCCATCAGGGTCTTTCTGCTTCTGCCTCCTGGTCTCCCTTCTGTGTCTTGCCTCCTCTTCAGCACGTCCTGAGGTGGCTCAGCCATTGTCCTTTGTCTTGGCCTCCTCCCTGACTTCTGGCCTCCAGACTTCCTTCCTCCAAGCTGGCTTTGACTCTGGCCCCAGATGCCCTGTCCCTTGCTGCTTGGTCTCCTTGCCATCAGGAACAATGATGGTACTCTCTCTCACCCCACACACAGCTAGCCTGGCAGCAGGGTCAATCCACTACCTCCCTGTTACACCCCCAAACTGGCCATTTTGCCTTAGTCTGGTGGGATTTTACTGTTACTCCCTAGAGTAACAGAGGAAGCAGTTCTGGAGAGGGTGGTCACAGAAGACCTCCCTGAGGGGCAATATTTGATCAGAGACCTAAAGCGAGTATGTATCTTGGGATTCACTCTGGAAGAAGCATTCCAGGGTGAGGGAATGGCCAGTGCAAAGGTCAAGGCAGGAAACATACCTGGCCTGTGTAGGAGCAGCAATAAGGCAGCACATAGTGAGTGAGGGCAGTGACACTGGGTGTGCAGGTCCTCGCAGAGTAAGGTGGGTGCCCTGGGGCTTATTCTAAAAGCTGCAGAACTGATAGGCTGAATGAACGAGTGACAATATGCCACTTCCATCTACAGGGGTATGGATTTGTGTGTCTGTGTCCTGCTCTCTTCTTATAAGGACACCAATCAGATCGAATTGGGACCTGTCATATGACATCATTTCACCCTAATCACCTATTTAAAGGCCCCATCTCCAGATACAGCACATTCTGAGGCATTGGGGGTTTAGGGCTTCAGTGTGTAACTTTTGGGGAGACACAGCTCAGCAGATAACACTTGGTCTTTCTTCTTTCCTCTCTGTGCACAGACTTCTGTCAGCTGTCGGGCATGCACCTGCTGGTGGGCCGGTACCTGGAGGCAGGGCCCGCGGGGCTGCGGTGGCGAGCAGCACAGCTTATTGGCACGTGCAGCCAGAACATGGCAGCCATTCAGGAGCAAGTGTTGGGCCTGGGTGCCTTGCGCAAGCTGCTGCGGCTGCTGGACCGCGACCCCTGCGATTTGGTGCGCGTTAAGGCCCTCTTCGCCATCTCCTGTGAGTGTCCCAGGGTCTGCTGGGAAGGGCCATGGTCCCCAAGGGCAGGGGCTGGTGATAGAGATGGGCCTGCAGGGATCTGCTTGGGGGCAGATTTGTTCATCTCTTCCCTGTACCTGTCAGGATCCTGTGCTGGGAACAGGGTGGTGAGCTTGCCAACCCCCTGCCAGTCAGGGCCATGTCCTAATGACACAAGAACATTATAAGGTTAAGTGCTTTGTGCCCATCAAGGTTCTCAGCCTTGGCCCTGTTGACAAGCATGATGCTGACTTCTGTGGGTGCTTGCCTATGCCAAGCCCAGCATGCTGTTAACTTGTTTTGTCCTCATGCCCATCTTTTGAGATAGGGATGATTGAATCCACATATTGGAGAGGCGAGGTCAGGGAGCCTAAATGACAACCCAGGACCCCCTGTGAGAACATGTGGAGCCGAGGTTCGAGCCAAGGCCACACCAGCCATGTGCTGAGCCCTCTGCGTGCGCCATGCAGAGGGCCCCCATTTGACTGTGTCCTTTTCTTTTAACAAACAGCTTTATTGAGATATAATTCACAGGCCATATCATTCATCCTTGTTGAGCGTACGATATAATGTGTTTAGTATATCTACAAGGTTATGCATCTGCCACCACTGCCTAATTCTAGGACACTTTCATCACCCTCAGAAGAAACCTTGTACCCATTAGCATTCCCTCCCCATTCCCCTTCCTCCCAGCCCCTGGCAACCACCAGTGTACTTACTGTCTCTGGATTTGCCTATTCTGGACACTTCATGTAAATGGAATCATATACATGGCCTTTGTGTCTGGCTTCTTTCACTTAGCCCCATGTTTTCATCCATGTTTATAGCACGTATCAGTGCTTCATTCCTTTTTATGGCCCAAGTAATATTCCATTTGCGTATGGACCACATTTTGTTTATCCTCTCGCCAGTTGGACATCAGGGTTGTTTCTACCCTTTGGCTACTGTGATTAATACTGCTGTGAACATATGTGGACAAGTTTTTTTTGTGGACATTTGTTTTGATTTCTCTTGGGTAGTTATACCAAGGGGTGTGATTGCTGGGTCACATGGCAGCTCTGTGTTTCTATTTGAAGTTAGATGAAAACCCATTTCCTTTACTCACAACACTGAAACACCAATCATGGAGGCAGTTTCCACAACAATCAATTCTCCAGTCTTTGGATAGCCACTGGGCGTGTTGCAGTTCCATTCTGACACTAACTACCCCAAGGGACTCCACACCCGTCAGGTAAAGGGCTCAGTCCCATGAGACTTCAGATGGCAGTTGAAAGTTGGGGCCTCCCACACTTCTGAGTGACTGGCTATAAAGTCCCACAACCCCTCTCCTCAGGTTTTATAATTTGCGAGAATGGCTCTCAGAACTCTGGAAAATATTGACTTAATGTTTAGTGGTTTATTATAAAGTATATGATAAAGGACACAGATGAACAGCCAGATGAAGAGGTATATAGAGCAAGGTCTGGAAGAGTCCTGAGCACAGGAGCTTCTGTCCCTGTGGAGTTGGGGTGCATCACCCTTCTCAAACATGGATGTGTTCACCAACCTGGAAGCTCTCTGAACTCCATACTCTGGGGATTTTATGTAGGGTTCCTCATGTAGGCATGATGGATCATTAACTCCATTTCCAGCCCTTCCCCTCTCTGGAGGATGGAGGGTGGGGCTGAAAAGTCCTAGCTTCTAATCAGGGTGTGGGCTTTCTGGTCATCGGCCCCCATTCAGGAACCGTCCAGAGTGGCCTCATTAGGACAAAAGATGCTTCTATTACCCAGAAAAGCTCGATGTCAGGAATCAGGGACAGAGACCTATATATTATGTCACAGTGGCCCTAAGAGAACAATAGAGAGGGTTTGGATAGGAGATTAGGTGAGGGAGGAATGAATTCTGGCAAAGGTGAGTGAAGGAGTTTTAGAGAAGGTGGCATTTGGATAGTCACGTCCAAAACTGGGGAGACATTGGACAAACAGACAAGGGGTGACTTGGACACAAAGGGCAGACAGAGGAACTTGGTGCCCCAGAAGTATCAAGAGCCAGAGTGGGATGAGGGAGGGATGAGGCGAGTTTTCTCCTAATAGCTTGCATTAATTGTATCTCAATTAAAAATACGTGAAAAAGATAATGCTTGTGAAGTGCAGGCCCATAAAAATTGATGATCATGGTGATGATGAAGATGATGGTTATGATAGTGATAGTGATGAAGATGGTAGTGATGATGGTAGTGATGGAGATGATGGTGACAATGGTGACTGTGACTTTTGAGGCCTATCCTTTCTCCTCTCCCCCTAGGCCTGGTCCGGGAGCAGGAGGCTGGGCTGCTGCAGTTCCTCCGCCTGGATGGCTTCTCTGTGTTGATGCGGGCCATGCAGCAGCATGTGCAAAAGCTCAAGGTCAAGTCGGCATTTCTGCTACAGAACCTGCTGGTGGGCCACCCGGAACACAAAGGTGGGGTGGCTGGGGCAAGGGACCTGGGGTGGTCCCTGAGGGAGGTTGGGTAGCAGGGTGAGGGGGGAGTGCACAGAGGAGGGGTGGGGATTGCCCTTCTGACCCTAAGGCCCTTTCCTCAGGGACCCTGTGCTCCATGGGGATGGTCCAGCAGCTGGTGGCCCTCGTCCGGACAGAACACAGCCCCTTCCATGAGCACGTGCTTGGAGCCCTGTGCAGGTGTGGTGGGTCCCTGAGGAAGTGCGGCCTGGCATGGGCACCCCCACCTCCCAGGATGGCACCAATGGGCTCCAGCCTACCAGCCCACAGAGGAGGGAGAAGCTTTCTTAACCCTCTTTCATCCCCCACAACACAGTACAAGCAGATTAATGTCTAAAGAGATGACAGGGTGGAGCAACTGGGCAAGCGGGGAGCAGCTCCCATGTGTGGAGTTGGCTTCAGGCCACTATGTTTTGTAAAAGTGCCTGGGGTGGGGTGGGGTAAAATGAGGTCCATGGTACAGATGGGGGAACTGAGGCCCAGTGTGGGGAACTGTCTTGCCCAGGCTCCTGTGAGAGTGTTCTGCAGCGGGAGGTCCCAAGGACTGCTTTCCTGTTCCCACAGCCTGGTGACAGACTTCCCCCAGGGTGTGCGGGAGTGTCGGGAGCCAGAGCTAGGCCTGGAAGAGCTCCTCCGCCACCGCTGTCAGCTCCTGCAGCAGCATGAGGAATACCAGGTGGGGCTAGCTGAGGGGCCCGTGCTGGGATTAGCAGCGGGCAGCCCTGTCACTGCCTTTGGGCCCTCTGTGGCCTGTTCTTTGTGTTTTCTTTATGTTCCATTCATGTGTTTCTATTGTCACCCATTTAGCAAACATTACTGATACCTCCCATGTACCCTGTGCTGTGTTAGTACCAAGGACAGCAGGGAGAACAAGAAGCTGAGTTTCTTAAAGGGTTAATGACTTCATTTAATTATTAACATAAATATTTATTAGATAGATAATAACAAGTAAATGATAAATAGGAACCAATTATTTAATTAATAGATAAGTAAAGAATATGTGATAAATAGCTCATTAGATATTATATAAGTAAAATAAAACTTGTTAGTCAAATAGATAAGTAACAAATTAGTGATAACTTGTTAGATATTTATATAGATATTAAAAAAGTTATAAATAACAGATATTTAAGTAGATGATAAATAACAAATAAGTGATAAAAGAACAACCTGACTTTAGCCACCTAGTACCTCTCCCAGTTCAATAATCAGCACAATCTGAATGAATACAGATTATTGAGATAATCTGCACAACTGTGCATGCATGTGCTTTTCCTCTTCTTTCCATTCTGTTCCGAATCAGCCTGTCGGGACCTCTCTCCTGCTCCTCGCTTCACTCCCTTTCACAACATCTCTGGGAGTGTGTTAGGTCCAGGCTCTTTCTTCTTTCCTTGTATAGCTGCATGGCAGGGTCACCTCTCTCATGTTACAGCCCCTCTTGAGGGACATGCAGGTTTTTCCCACTCCCTCTCTACTGCCAACACTGCTAAAAGAATCACAGTTTACTTATGTTACTTTATATGTGTTAGTATGTCTACAGAACAAATTTCTAGAAAGGGAAAGACCCGGTTATGGTGGGTTTAAGGTGAGGTTACAGAATTGAGGGCCATTTTTTTTTTTTTTTTTACCTATTGCCAAGTTGTGCTTTGTAGAGGTTGAAGTGGTCCACATTCCATTCATGAGGGTGTCTAGCCTCCGACATCCTGGCTAGGACAGGGTGGCTCAAACCATTTGACCTTCTTTCAAGCTGATTGTGAACAACTCATTCATCTTCTTTGCCCATTTAACCACTGGGTGGTAGTTTCTGCAGCTGATTTTTGATTAAAGCTCTTTAATGATTAACTATGTTAGCTTTTGTGATGAGCTGCAATTTTCCCCCCATCAACTTTTCTTTCATTTTTGTTTTGGGCATCTTTTTGCCATGCAGATCCCTTTTATGTTTATGTACTCCAACTGGTCAGTGCTTTTATCCTTGGTTTCTAGGGTCTGTATCCATGGAAGGGGTTTTAAGGGTCAGTTGTAGCTGGGAATTAGAAAGAGCCCAAGGGGGTGGATGTGAGGACAGATCAGTGGGGTGTAACCAGAGGCTGGAGACTGGAGTTTTATAAAGTAGTCCAGACGTGGGTGAGAACAGAAACAATGAGTCATGGATTTAAGCAGAGGTCAGAGAATCCTGGGAGGGTTCTGGGGCAGGCAGGTATTGGGGGAGGGTAGAGGAGCTGTCCCTGGGTGTAGCGTGTGCTGCTGTAGGCAGCAGCTGGCCTTTGCATTCAGGGCTCCAGCTCTTGTTCCCCACCTCCAAATCTAGGAGGAGCTGGAGTTCTGTGAAAAGCTGCTACAGACCTGCTTCTCCAGCCCAACGGATGACAGCATGGATCGGTGAAATCTGCTTACTTCTGGCCCCTCTGTGGGAACTCCAGGTCTCCTGCCTCCCTCCCACCCATGAGGCCCTCTCCCAAGGGAGAGCAGGGCCTTGTTGGTGCCAGGCCAGGGCGTGCCAGCCTGTTTCTGCTCATCCTCTAGGAGTGGAGCTGAGAAAGGCACCAGCTCCTGGACCCCACCTCACGTTCTCACTCCATTCTTCCTTCTGTGTCCACATTGTCTTCAATAAAGGCGTTTCTTCTCCACTGCTGTCTTTGTCACCTTCTCTGTAGGTTGCGGTGGGGTGCGGTGGGGGGGCGCTCAGTCTTATGGAACATTGGGGAAGTACTGGAGGGGCAGCAGTGAGAGGAACCTGCTAATAATAAAAGTGCTCTCAAATCCAGAGCTATTGTTTCTATTCACCTTCCTGGTCTCTCAAGAGGGAGTGTGGTGGACACTCATTTTTGGCTACCCATCGTCTCTTGTTTCTGTTCCGTTTATAGAATCCCCTCATGTTAGATGTCCTCACCCACCTCCCCCAGACAGGAGCCATGTACTTTTCAGGTGCCTTGAGGTCTAGCAGGGCTCTCTGCTCCGGTGTTGTAGGTCAGTCTGGTGCCTGGGACAGGCCTGTGGTTGGGTGCGGGGTTCATTCCGAACTGCAAAGCACCGAGCCGCCTCACCAGTCTTCTCAGAGATTTGGGGGGAGGGGTAGAGGGACTGCCTCACCTCCTTTAATGAGTTGCTTTTCAGTTTAGCTAAAGTAGGTTTCCTCGTTTGCATCCAAGGGCCCTGACCATTGTCGTTTCCAGATGAAGAAGCTGATCCCAATGTGGTTAATCTGTGGCTAAATTCATACAGCCAAGATTCAGACCTGGCCTCATTCCAAAGCTGTGCTCCTCTTCCCTGAATCCTTGTTTTCTAGCTCAGTGATGCCAGACTAATTCCTCTTGTGTGGAATTTACTCATACCCTTGGAATTTCTGAGGGACAAATTATTTTCACCCCTTCCCTCAAATTCAGGATAAATCAAAAGGTAGCACTACAGGATCTGAGAATTGGAGATCAACTGCCACCCTTGTTAGAGCCAATCGGAGAAAGTGGCTTCAGGCTTTCTGCTATTTCATCTCAGCATTAGACACTCTTGCTCATCTGATCCCAGACAGTCTTGGGTAAACACAGGCGTCCACTTGCCAGGCTTCACATCTGCAGTTCCAAACTGTGAACATGACACATGCCACTGAGGTTGGTTGTCATCACCTGATACAAGGATCAAAAACGTCACATGCAACAAATACACTAGAAATAGCAAGGACCATAAGAGTCATGGCTGAAAAATCAAACTATGGACATGTAGTAATCAGTGAATGAATGCTGGAGGAAATGAGTAAGATTAAAGCAATTAGAAGCTAACAGATGTGAAGGACAAATGCATAATTGGCATTCCTGATATAGAGAACACCTATAACAGGAAAATGTATTCAAACATGATTCGAGTGTCTGAAATTAAAAAGGTTAACACTGCAGGTTGAAAATACAAGTTAAATTCTTACATGCATTTACTTGTATCCTTACAGTGAGTGGGACTGTAACATGGACAAAGAGAATTATGAGCAAGATGGGATCTTAATGAATATTGATACAAGGTCTGGCAGAACCCTTCCAGTCGATGTTAGAGGAGTCTTTGTGCAGCAAATGCTAACAGTAAAGACACTGCCTGGGCAAAGGCCCGGTGGGACTGAAGCCACCCTGAGGCACAGCTGTCCCGAAGGAACTGAATTGGACCTAGCGCCTTGCCCTAATCAGAGAGGAACCTGGCACAGATTACCCAGGAGCTCGACCCTGGAGAGAGCTAGAAAACGATTGGAGGAGACAATAGCGATTTATTCCTCAAGAAGCGAGCGGGAGGAGAAATCCTGGAGCAAGATTTCCTCTGGAGTTTGGAACGGAGTAGTAGAAAAAAGCCCCCGGTTGTGCAGTGGCGCCTGCGTATTGGGTTGTCTGGATTTATTCCAGGAGAGACCGTTGGCACCAACGGGCGCAAGCACATCCGAGGTGGAGGTAGTTTCAGTGGGCAGCGTGGGGAACGCCCAAGCTTCTGTGCACGCGCACTGCCGAGAGGGAGCGCAGCCTTCGCGCACAGAGACGCGGCTGGAGGGCGGGGCCTCCTGCGTGCTCCTGGCTAGGGGGTTGTGGGATAGTGGCGGACGGATCCGGGCGTCGGAGGCTCTGAGACGATTGCAAAGGCGGGAGGCGAAACTAACTGCAAAGCTGGGAGAACGAGCCGGCGTGGGGAAGGGGCGGTGCAGGAAGTGGGTCTCAGCCTCCGTCGGCTGCCTCTCACCACTGCGGCCCGTTTGGACAGTGGAGGACGTCTTATCCGACCGGCCTGTGCCTTGCCGCAGGGCGGGGGAAACCGGGACAGCTTCCCCACTGAAGGCCTGCGTGAGCCTCGTGACCCCGCTGACTTCCCCTAGTCCCCAGTCCGGACTCGCGTCGACCTCGCCGGCGACCCCAGGACCATCCCCGCACCCAGCCGGCGCTGACCCCGGAACTCTGGAACTCGGCGTGCGAGGGTCCCCCGTAGCCCCGAAGGCGCGTGCGCGAGCCCGGACCCCAGCGCCAGCGCGAGACCCGGCCGCCCCCCGCCCCCACGTACTGGGCCCCTGAGGAGGGCCGGAGCCGCTGGCGGCGGGGCGTGGGTGGGGGGCGCCCCGATGAGCCCCGAGTGCGAGGAGCCGCCGCCCCCCAGCGCAGGTGAGCGGCCTCCCCCGGGCTCCTTTAGGCCGGGCTCCGGGAGTCCCCGGGAGCGCCGCCTCAGTACCCGTTAGTCTCCTCAGTCCTCCTTCGGACCTTTTCCCTCCCTCCTGGGGCTCCCAGGATCTGTCCTCAGCCCTCAAGTCTTAGTCTCCTCTTCAGCCCCCCAAGTTTATCAGTCTCTTCCCTTAGCCTCCAAGTCTCTTAAGTCTTTTCCCTCAGTGCCCCTTTAGTCTCAGGGCGTTGTACTTGGCCTGCCCCTCTCCCTCACCTCCCCCTGCCCCTTGGACTCAACCTCACTTTCTTACTCTTCCCTCCCCCCACACACCCTCATCTTTTCCTCCTCAGGCCCAGTCCCTTGGACACCCTTTCCCCTCTGCCCCCGTCACCTGCCATCATAGATCCATGGCCACTGACTTACATTGGGCTCAGGACGACTGGAGGAGGGGGACTTCTCACCCTGACAGGCTCTCTTGCCCTGTGGCCCTGGCTTCTTGTGAGCCGTCTCCAGGAGGTAATTCTGTAGAGCAGCCACCACTGGGTCCCATCCTATGAGATGAGGCTGAGGGCAGTGCAGGCAGACTGGTGCTGGGCACGAGGGAGGGAGAGATCAGGCCTGGGAGACAAAGGCGGAGCGGGACAGTCACAATTACTGCTGGTCCCACAGAGATAACTCACGGTGCGAGAGGCCCAGAGCCAGGGACTGGTGAGACTGGCTTGGCGGGTCGCACTTTCTGTCTAGGAACGATGAGGAGGTGACTGATGGATGGTGGGAAGAAGGGCCTCCCAGCCGGAAGGAACAGCACATGCAGATATGTGAAGGTGGGGGTCCAGGGTCATCTGCGCCTGGCTTGCAGATGTGTTGGGAGGAAGTGGTTGCAGTTCCCTGGAGGGCCGCTTGTCCAGGCCATCAAGGGTAACCTGGTTAAGTTTTTTCTTGCTTGCTCTTTGACACGTCTGTCCTGAAGATGCAGATGTCACCATTAACTTCACCATGAAAGGTGAGGTGTTTCTAAATAGAAAGATGAGTTGTCAGGTGTGGTACAGGGCTCAGAGTTGTAAAGAAACATTAGGCGGTGTAAGGTGGCACTGATGCAAGGCTCCCTTCATAGGCTGTTTCTGGGAGTTCTGTGCACTGTTTACAGAAGCCTGGAGCATAATGCCAGGTGCAGGAAGTGCTTCAGAATCGGTAGCTTTTAGAGTTACTTTTGTTTTGAGATTCTCTCTTACAGAGTTTTTCAACTAGGGGTGATTGTGTCCCCCAGGGGAAACTCGACAATGGCTGGAGACGGTTTTTGTCACAACTTGGATATTGTACTGGCATCTATTGGGTAGAGGCCATAGATGCTGCTCAGCATCCTTCAGTGCACAGGACAGTTCCCACACAGTGTCAGATTGTGTCAGTAGGGCTGCAGTGGGCACTCCCTCCCTTCTTGTTTGGATGTGGTACAGTTTGGGCTCATCTCTGTTGTTACCTGCTAGTGGCCAGTGTTGTGTGTTTTGACGTACTTGCATGTTTGTGGTACTTTTCATTGGGTCTTTTATGGTTTCCATAGCAAAAGAATGCTCATTCCCTCCCACAACTTTTTATCAGGGCCTGTGTCCAAGTGGCCTTCAGTTTCATTCCTTCAGCAAGCACTTCTAGTTGTGGGCTTGGCCTTGTGCTAGGTCCTGGGAATTGGGGATCTGGTGGGGGAGGCAGGTAAAAACAGGCAAATGCTCTCACAGAGCCCTCAGGTGCTGTCACAGGGTGACCACGGAAGCTGTGGAAGTGCAGAGCAGGCCCCTATCACAGTCAAAGGAGGCTTCCTGGAGGAAGTGGTGTCTGTGCAGATGCCTGAAGGACCCAGGAGGAGTTAGTCAGGCTCCTTGAGCTGGAGGAAGGCAGAGAGAGCAGCTGAGCCAGGGCAGAGGAGCAGTCAGGTGTGGCGGGAGTGTTGAGCACCATGCGGGTGGCAGCAAGAGATGAGGTGAGAGAGGCCTAGAAGCAATGGTGAGAATGAGAAGCCCTCCTGGCATCCGGGCTCCTGGGCAGGCTCGGCACTGGTGGTGGGGACACACCCTCCCTTTGAGGCCAAGGTATGGTTTTCTCTTTGAAGGCTGGTCTTACAGATCTTACTATGGGAATTATGGTCTTACCGTCACTGTGAGGTGTCTCACAGATGAGGAGCATAGGGGCGAAGGCCACAAGATTTCACTTTGGACTGGAGCCCAGGCCTTGTGACTCCATCACCATTATCACTGACTGTGCCCCTCTGTTTCCAAAGGTTGTTTCAAAATCTACTCATTCTTTTCCTTTGAACCTGTGACCTATCCAGGAAACGATCCTGAATGTGAGCTTTTGGGTCCCTCTTCAGTCCTCAGCCAGGAGTCTCTGGTCTCTTGTTTCCTCATTACTCCATTTCCTGGGGGTGGACCAGCCTGGTCACTTCCCTTAGGAGAGGGTGGTCTGGGGTAGGGGGAGAGGCACCTGGGGTACCCCCCAGGCTTTCCTGAGCCACAGTAAGGTCCAGCCTATCTTTCTGTGTGGCCTTGGTCAGGCCCTTCTATGACCTCAGTGGTCCCCTTTCCCAAATAGGTGTCCTGCCACCTACCTTGCTGGGTCTGTCTTGGGTTTAGTGGCAGCACACACACAGGGTCCTACTGGTGGTACCTAGTCTTCCTATCCTTGGAATCAAAAGTCTCCCACCCCTTTTCCAGATTTGGCTGAGAGCTGACAGTGGGTTGGAGGGGCATGGTCTCACCATCCTCTGGCCCGCTGGGTCCTTCAAGGGACTGGGAGTTGGCCACCAGCAGTGGGTTCTTCTCCAGGAGTTCACCTTCCTGTGTCTCATTAGAGTGGCTGGTGGCCTGTGATGGCTGAGGGTGGCAGCAGTCAGTAGGCTCCAGATAGCCTCCTGCACTGAGGGAGCCTCTGCTGAGCCTTAAGGCAGCTCAGGTGGCTGCCCTGGAGGCCCTCTCAGAGGCCTCCTCACCCTTGACCTTCACTTCCTGGTGCTTTGGGGTCAGGGCAGGCAAGGAAGGGCTGGCAGATAAAGGATCTAACCTAGGGATCCCTGGCAGGCAAAGCTGTTTGGATGGATGGTGGCAGCAGCATCGACAGTGGGGGGACAGCTGTGTGGGAGCTGTACTCAGGCTGGCTGAGCCCAGGCAGGAGGCCTGAGAACAACACAGCTGCACGAGAACCTGAGGCAATGGTGCAGAGCTGGCAAGGGACAGCTGCTTTTCTTTTTAATGGCTTCCTTTCTCATTTAGTTTCCCCTTCTTCTGTTTGCAGCCAGAATCTTGGTTTTCAAACGGTTGCTAAAAACCAGTGATAGTCACTTCCGTTTTCTTGAAGTTTGCTAAAAGTTGTAAAGGGTGGGGGTGGCGGGTGTGTGGCGCCCGCCAGAATATTTTTATGACCTGGGTCACTCAGGCAAACAAGCAGTCTTTCTCCCGCATTGCTCTTCTGTTTTTAGTGCCATCACCTCGGGGGGTATGGGGTTACCTTCTCTCCTCCTAAAAGTGTCCCAGCTTCAGCATGGTTTCAGGGACAGACAGGAAGCGGCCAACACCACTGAGCACGTGCCTTTCACCTGCCTGACTTGGCTGTCCTCACAGCATGGGCCTTTCTGGTGCCTGTGCCTCTATTTCACAGACTGAAAACTGGGTGCCTGGCCCAGGCTTATGCCGTTAGAGAGTGAGAAAGGAACCCCCATCTCCTGCCCGTTTCCAGGGCTTCCAGCAAATTCCATTAAGTGAGAGGATGAGGTGACAGGCAGGACTTGGAGCTGGAGTGAATTGAGAATTTGTGGCAAAGGAAGTCTTTTTCTCTTGTCCTCTTTTCCTTTCTGTGTGTTCTCTTTTCTAGGTCTACATGTGCACCTTCGTTCAGTGCAGAGCTGGGGAATGATGTGTGTAGAGTACCGATGACCACTTAGTTGCATCTGAGTGTCGCAGCCTCCTGCTTTTCAGAGGGGCAACCTGAGGTTCTGAGAGTTTAAGGGGCCACGTGGGTTGTGAGGCCCCTGGAATCCACACTCTATGCCACCCAGCTCCCTCCTCTCTTGTTGTGGCGGCCCCCACCCTGGGTCTCTGGAAAGCCAGCTTTAGGAGGAAAGTCTGTCCTGTTTGAATCAGGTGGGGAGCTTGTAGGGGAGGCTATGTGAGGGTTTGGGGCTGGGGCCATAGTCTGTATCCTCTGACCACATGCTTCGGAAATGGGTGGGCCTCTGGTCAGGAGAGCAGGATACTTTGCTGAGTCCTGTGGACTCCCACCTCTGCGTCTGTCAAATGGAAATAAAAACCATGCTTTGCTTGTCATCTCAATGAGACAGATGAGGCACCCGATGGGGTGCATGGGTTTTCTGCAGATGTTGGTTGGGCCCTGCCCTCCAGCTGGGGAAGCATATACTTAGCTCAGGGACAGTAATGTTGTGTAGAGGGGAGGGGAACCTGGGCAGGCTCCCCAGGGTGGAGCCTACATGTGCTTTAACTCTGCAGGCAGCTGCCATCTCTTCAGCTTGGGATGACTGGAACATGGAGTGAGACCTGGGCCTGGCCCTGGCATTTGGGCAGCCTGGTTTTGTTTGTTTTGGTAACGGTTTTTGTCAAGATATAATTCATACATGTACGAGTCTCCCATTTACAGTGCACGCATCAGTGGTTTCTAGTATAGTCCCAGAGCTGTACAGCCATCACCACAAAGGATTTTTTTAGTTGAGGTATAACGGACAAGCAAAATTGTGTACAACTGATTTTAGAACTTTCTTTGGGGGCGGGCAGGGCTTTCTTAGAACATCCTTTTTCCCAAAAAGGAACCTTTCATCACCAGCCCCCCACCTAAATCTGTCCCAGCTCCTGAAAACTACTAATCAGCATTCTCTGGATTTGCCTCTCCTGGACATTCCACATAAATGGTGTCACATGGCATGTGGTCTTTGGTGACTTCTTCGCTCACGCCGCTTGGGTGGCCTTTTTGCCCCTCTGGTTTCTTTACTGCTGCCAGAAAGTGATGTAGAAACAGGTGGTATTCTCACCGCATCGAGGTCCCTGCCTCTTGATGATTCTGGTCCTAGGTCCTCCCAGCTCAGGAAGTCTGCCTACACACCCCCACCCCCCACCTATTAGTGCCCATCTGTGGAGCCTTAGTTTTCTCATCTGGGACATGGGCCTTGTTGCAGATGCTCATCAAGTGAGATGGGATGGTGAAAGGGTGCCTCAAGGAGGTCTAGGCTTGGCACAAGTGGGGTTGCCTGTGTCCAAGGAAGGTGGCCAAGCACTCCCAGAGTTGGCGCTGGTTGGTTTCCTTCTAAAACAGTAGTTTCCACTCTGCCCCTAGTGCAGCCATTTCTAGCCTACTACCTTGGTGGTCCACCTCCACCCTTGCCTTATGGTTGTGGTTTAGGGAGCCCCTAAGTGTGGTTGCGGGGATGGGGTGGGTGCCACTCCCCTTTTCCCTAACATATTCCTCAGGGGTGGGGCCTTGTGGGACATGTTCTGCGGACAGGGGTTTCTCTCATAATATTTCTGAGCACGTTTTGTGTACTAGGTCTGTGCTCGGTGCTATCCCCAGGTGCTCATGCAGCCTGGTGAGGAAGGCTGTGTGGTTCCATCATTCATCAGCACTTGTGTACCACATGTGCATCACAACTGTGACCTGTGATAGTGTATGGGCTGGGCAGGTTTGTGCACATGTTCTGGAGCTGGGAGGGGAGCAAGGCCCTGGGAGCCTTGAATGCCAAGCTGGAGAGGCATCACGGGGTTTTGGCCAGGAATGAACATGAGATGCTCAAATCTGTGTCTCAGAAAAGTGGCCTGAGTGGGGGTGGGACAGAGGGGTAGGATAGGACCCCTAAGGTGCTATCTCTTTTGGCTGTCCCTGCACACAGGGACATTCCTTCACTCTATTTCCAGGTGTGGTTGGCCACAGCATAGGAGCCAGCGTGAGTCCGGTCAGGGTAGTTGTGGAGTTAGACCCCCTTGTACCTGGCCACAGCCAGGAGGCCACATGGCTAAGGTGAAAGTCCCCTCTGCATGCTAAAAAGGAGAACTGGGTGCTACGATTTCTTAGAGGGACCCAGGCTCAGAAGGCCAGTCACCTGTGCTTGTTGGCTCTGCCTTGGTTCAGCCTTTCTGCTTCCTGAGTCAGCCTCTTTTCTCAGGCTGGGGCTGCATCTACTTTCTGTGGCTGGAGTTTTATGGGGCAGAGAGGACCCAGAGGGCTTCATAGGAGAGGGACTGGCATCTGATGACCTAGGAAGTGCCCAGGAGGGCATGGTGGTCTCTCAGTCTGCTGGTGCTGGGCTGTGCCTCAGGTGGTCTGCATGAGGCAGGTGGCGAGTGTGAGCTCTGGTCAGTGCCTGTGCAGTGCTGCTGAGTCTAAGGTTGCCTGCTGTATGATGGAGTGACAAGAGCCCCTTTGAGGTGGCCGTGGGCATAGCACTCAGTGCATGGTGGATGCACAGGGTGCGGACCAGTGGCTTGGGTGCCTGGTGTGAGCATAGGGCAGGTCTTAGCTGGCAGTCTGGCCTGGGGGACCTGTAGGCTCCTGAGAGGGGTGGCCAAGTCTGTGCAGCTCAGGCCCTACTGGCCCCTAGCGAGCACTCCTTCGAGATGCTGCTGATGTGGGGCAGCTACCTGTGTTGGGCAGGCCGCAGCCAGGCATGCAAGGTCTTCAGTGTCAGCCTCAGGAGACAGGACGCCATCTCCCAGGTGGTGGGAGCCAGCCTGTCCTCCCTGCCGAGCAGTTACCCTGTCTGTCGTGGTTCTTTGGGCCCTGGTCAGTGACTGTTCTGGGAGCCTCCCCCATTTCCCTCTTCCCTCTCCTCCTTGGGTAGTTGAGGGGGTTGGGTATATTTGTGTGTGTGTATATGTGTGGCATCCAGGCAACGGCAGACTTCCCTCTGCTCACCACTGCCCCACACCCTGCACCACGTGGTGACTTGCTGGGCTGGATGGCAGTCGCGTGCTGCCCATTATGGGGCACTTGAATTTGTTCAGCAAATACAGATTGAAGTGAGTTTGTTGGAGGTTCCAGGATGAGCTTGGCTGCAGTCTTGCCCTGGGTGGGCGTCCCTGCCAAGATGTGGGGACAGATGAGTGGTGGCAGGGGAGGGGATCGTGGTAACTTCATGTATAGCATTGGGGCTCTCCCTCTCAGGCCCTGAGCCTGGTTCATACCCAAGGGCTGACATTGGGGCCAAGGGTTGGGCAGGGCAGTTGGCCTCAGGCATGAAGTGGCTGCCTGGACCTCAGGGGTCTGGATGAGAGGTGGCTAGGGTCTGCTACTTGCTGGGTAGGGCTGGTGGGGCCAGTATGTGACAGCTGCTTGCCCACAGGGCACCATGTTTTGGAAGTTTGACTTGCACACGAGCTCACACCTCGACACACTGCTGGAACGGGAGGACCTGAGCCTGCCTGAGCTCCTGGATGAGGAGGACGTGCTGCAGGAGTGCAAGGTTGTTAACCGCAAGCTGTTGGATTTCCTGCTGCAGCCACCGCACCTGCAGGCCATGGTGGCCTGGGTGACCCAGGAGCCACCAGCCAGCGGGGAGGAACGGCTGCGCTACAAGTGAGCCTCCCCTCTTCTGTTCTAGCTCTGCCCTGATTCCCTGTTGTCACCGTTGGTGCCCTTGTAGGGAGGAGGGAACCCAGGTAGGCAGAGAGGACCTCTGGGTGCAGACCTACAGCTTGCACTCCAAACCACTTCTGATATAGCTTTTTAACAGCATCTTTATCACTATGGTGTTTCCCAGACAACATCCAGTGGAAGGATGGGAAGATGAGTGCCATGGGCTCTCCACCCAGCCCTAAGGGAGCAGCACCTGGGTAGTCATGTTTTAGTGCCTGCACCCCCACCCCCAGTTTCTTTTTCTTGGTGTGTTTTTTTCAATTGGATATTTGTTGAGAGAACTATAGAATCACATGCAATTGTGAGAGTTTCCTGTTCATTGCCTGGTTTCCCCCAGTGGTGACATTTTGCAAGATATAGTATAGTGTCACAGCCAGGATGATACCATGGGATGGTCTGCAGGCCCTGGTGTGGACTAAAGCAAGTCCCACAATTACAATGTTTTTTATAAGTTTCCCTTTTTGGAGAATGAGTGGTGAACGGTCCACCTATTCCCAGTGGTGCCAGGTGCACAGGGCAGGGCAGCCCTCAGGAGAAGCGGGCAAGGGGCAAGGGAGAGGTTTAGAGAGAGTACCCAGGTGGACCGACTGAGAAGGGGAAGCTCTGATGGTGGTGACCTAGGCAGGGGGTGGGGGGTAGGGCCATGGGAACAGGCAGGTGATGTCCTGGCAATAGAGGAACTGGCTTGGTGGTGGGCGTCTAGTCCCAGGAGGGTGGACATTGCTGTGGGCATGGTTCTGATAAAGCATAAGGGGATGTGAGGATGGCCCTGGAGCTGACAGCTGCCCCCCACCCTTCCCCCCAGGTACCCCAGTGTGGCTTGTGAGATCCTGACTTCAGACGTGCCCCAGATCAATGATGCCTTGGGAGCGGATGAGTCCCTGCTGAACCGGCTCTATGGCTTCCTACAGAGTAATGGCTGCCTCAACCCTTTGCTGGCCAGCTTCTTCAGCAAGGTCATGGGCATCCTCATCAACCGCAAGACAGACCAGGTGCCTGTCACCCCAGGCTCTCGGGCGGGTGGGAGGGCACAGCCAGGTCCTGCCTCCTGACACACTAGTGCCCCCAGCTTGTGTCTTTTCTGCGGAAGAAGGATGACTTTGTGGACCTGCTGCTGCAGCACATCGGCACCTCTGCTATCATGGACCTGTTGCTGCGCCTCCTCACTTGTGTGGAGCGGCCCCAGCTGAGGCAGGACGTGGTCAATGTGAGTCTGCGCAGGTGGGCCAGGGTGGGCCAGAGTGGGGCAGGCCAGGCCGGGTGGTGGCCAGTGAGCAGAGTCCTGCTGCCTTTCTCCCCGCTAGTGGCTCAATGAGGAGAAGATAGTCCAGCGGCTCATCGAGCAGATCCACCCGTTGAAAGATGACAATGTGAGTATCCCTACCACCTGCTATTCCCAGCCACACTGAGCCTCTTCCTGCAAAGAGGAACTGATGAGAAAAGGAGGCATTGGGTGCTGTGCCCTTCCACTCACTGACAGCCTCTGAGGGTACAGAGAATAGAAAAGGATTTTTACACACATGAGCCAGGAAGTTGGCCCACCCTCCCTTGAAATGTCGGAGCCTGGTGACCGTTTTCTGATACCAGGCTTTTCCTGGCGCCCTTGCTGACAGCCTTCCTAGGCTTCTCGCTCTCTTTCCCTCCCATGTTGGCTCTGTGGCCTGTAGTGCCTTCCGTCTCTTGTGCCTGGACAAGCCCTGCTTGTCCTTCAGAGAACCCATCTGTAGGCCCCACTTCTTCACCCACAGCTCATGGAGCCTCAGCTGTCCTCCAGCCATAGGCACAGGTCATCAGCGCCCAGCCAGCACCCCTCTGGGATTGGTGTTGACCATCTAGGCCTTTGTGGCAGAGGGGCAAGAGCACCCACCCCTGATGAGCTCTGAAATGAAGCCACGGCCTGGATGGGTTCTATGTCTGTGTGGGGGGGCCTTGGCAGCTGCCTCTTGGAGTAGGCTCAGCACCCTGTTCCTCCTTCTCTGTTTTTCTTTTTTGGTAATAGATTTATTGAAGTTAAATCATGTACCACATCGTCCACCCATTTATAATGTAGGATTCAGTGGTTTTTACTATATTTACAGAGTTGTGCAGCCATCACCGCATCACTTTTGGGCTGTTTTCCATCTCTCTGGAAAGGAAACGCTATGCCCGTTAGTTGTCTCTCCTGCTTTCCTCAG
This sequence comes from Macroglossus sobrinus, assembly GCA_004027375.1. Taxonomy (NCBI): domain Eukaryota; kingdom Metazoa; phylum Chordata; class Mammalia; order Chiroptera; family Pteropodidae; genus Macroglossus; species Macroglossus sobrinus. The sequence continues at coordinate 127,492 of PVKZ01002277.1, forward strand.
GGCCCTGCAGCCCCTGGCAGCCACCAGTCTGCTTTCTGTTTCTGGGTTTGCCTCTTCTGGGCATTTTATTTACATGGAACCATCCAGTACATGGTTCTGGGAATGGTCTCTACATTAGTGCTGTATCCTGCGTACATCCATGTTGTGGAGTGTGGGTGCCCCATTTTTCTAAGGCTGAGAAACGTTCTGCTTATGGTCAGAACGTGGTTGCTTATCTGTTTATCGATGAGTGGACGTCCCTTCTTTGGCTACTGTGAATGGTGCAAGATTTCTGTGGGGGTCTTTTTTTGCAGGAAGCCTTCCTTCGTTTTCTGTTTCTGTCTTCCATTTTTCTCCTTCCAGTGTTTGGTACCTTGAGCTCCCTCCCTTGGCACTTGTGTCCCTGTGTCTGTTGACCTTCTGCCCCTGTCCTTAAGGGCTGAGCCAGGTGGTTAGTTCATGGGGCGAGTCCCTATACCAAGCCGTGGAGGGCCCAGCTGCCAGGCTGGGGTCCTCAGTTCGCTCTCCACCTCCGCAGCAACATTCCAATGCGTCCCAGTCCCTGTGCGACATTATCCGCCTGAGCCGGGAGCAAATGATCCAAGTTCAAGACAGCCCGGAGCCTGACCAGCTGTTGGCAACCCTGGAGAAGTGGGTTTGAGGGTGACGCCCCAGTCCAGGGCAGGCAGCTATCCTGTGGGCTCTAGGTCCCAGACTCTTCACCCTAATGCCCTTTGCCCCAGGCAGGAGACGATTGAGCAGCTTCTGAGCAACATGCTGGAGGGGGAGCCCAGCCCATCTGTCCTCGTCAGTGGGATCCAGGTGCTGCTGACTCTCCTGGAGCCCAGGAGGCCACGGTGAGGGGCCGCCTTCCTGGGCGCCTCTATTCAGTTCAGGGGGTGGAAGTCACGGAATATGGCCTCCACAAGTGGTGTGCCCTTCATGGTGATCGTCATGATCCTGGAGAGAAGTTCTGTTCCTGACAGCCAAGGCAACGGAGGCCAAGTCAGCCACCCATAGCTGTCAGAATCTGGGGCCCTTCAGGCAGGTTACTTCCCACTACCCCAGGGTCCCCAGGCTCCTACCCTGCCTAGATGACTCTGCTCTCATTCCCTACTCCTGATATTTTGTCTAGAAAGGTTCCCTCTGGGAGTAGCTTCTCACTCTCTTCCAGGTGTGCTGCACATGTGCATGCATGTGCATGCAGGCCATCTGGGCAGCTCACCCTGTTCTCCATCCTGCTGCTACAGATCCGAGTCTGCAACCATGAACAACTTCTTCAGCAGTGTGGATGGGCAACTGGAGCTCCTAGCCCAGGCAACCTTGGACAGTACTGTGTCCAGCATGGGCGCCCTGCATGCCCTGCGTCCTCGGCTCAGCCACTTCCACCAGATCCTGCTCACACCACCTGAGGTAGGCCAGGGAGGATGTGGTGGGGGGAGGGGGGCATTACTCCTTGGTTCCCAGCAGTGCTGGGTTGGGAATCAAGTCTGTCCTGTGCCTGCAGCTGGAGCCACTATGCACAACGTGGGGCAGCCTGTCCCCGCCTCTGGGCAACACACGGCTGCATGTGATCAAGTTGCTGGCCAGCGCCCTGAGTGCCAACGACGCAGCCCTGACACAGGAGCTCCTGGCGCTGGATGTGCCCAACACCATGCTGGTGCGGTGGGTGGCATTTGGTGGGGTGGGACAGGGCCAGTGGGACAGGTCTCTCAGTGCCAGCATGCATCCCCTTCCAGGACCTCTTTTTCCACTACGTGTTCAACAATTTCCTTCACACCCAAGTGGAGGTATGTGTGAGCGCCATGCTGAGTGCTGGGCCCCCTTCTGACAGCAACCTTGAGATGCCGGCCCCGAACCCTGGCGTGAAACACGTGAGCTGTGGCTTCTGGGTCTCCCCTCCATTTATTTGGGGGTGGGCTCTTCCCCAGCTATTTCTGTCACCTGTCCTGCTGACCAGTACTTGGTGGGTGACTTCACATCTTGGGAGCTTGAGGCTTGGCCTTGTTCTTAGGTTGTGTGTGGGAGAAATAGATATGGGTGATATATGGGGAGGTGAGTAAACACAGTGATTTCAAGAGGTAGCGTGTGTCCTAGGGCACAGAGGAAAGGACTCTCCTGGGGTGATAGCCACCATGGGAGGTGGAACACTGTACCTGGGAATAGCCCAGGGCCTCGGGGGAACTGTTCAGCAGGGAGGGTCAGCTTTGGAGTGGGCAGCAGGTACCTTTGGGTTTTGTTGTTTAGACTGAGCAGATCAGACAGGCTGAGGACCTTTCTCGGGGAGCAGAGTGGGGAGCACAATGGGGGCTGACAGGTGTGTGTGTACAGCTGTGTGTGTGAGGGTGTTGCATGCTTGTGGAAAGACCAGAGGTTTGGGTGCCAGGCCAAGGTGGTGGGGCCCCATCACTCCCTCACCTGCAGGTGACTGAGTCTGAGGCCTGGCTAGTTGGAGCAGTGACACCCTGGCTGGCCCCTGTGCCCATGCATCCCCTCTCCCCCACAGCTACTGCAGCAGTGCCGCCTGGTGGAGCGCATCCTGACATCCTGGGAGGAGAATGATCGTTTGCAGTGAGTGTGTGCTGGCCTTCCTGCCTGGGCGGTGGGGAGAGGGGATGCCTGTGTCCAGCTGTGGCCTCCACTTTCACCCAGGTCTGCAGGGGGCCCTCGGAAAGGCTACATGGGCCACCTGACCAGAGTGGCCAACGCCCTGGTGCAGAACACAGAGAAGGGGCCCAACGCTGAGCAGCTAGGGCAGCTGCTGAAGGGTGAGGCAGGGGTTTGCCAGATGATGGGGTGATGGAGGCAGGGTCGGGGGGCATCTCACATCCTCGTCCCCTCCCACTGAGCAGAGCTGCCAGGTGAGCAGCAGGAACAGTGGGAAGCCTTCGTGTCAGGACCTCTGGCCGAAACCAACAGGAAGAACATGGTGGACCTGGTGAGCCCCTGCTGCCATACCTCTGCTGCCTCATTCCTCTTCATCCATCTTTGGCCTTTCTGTCCCCACAACTCGTCCTTGCCCCCATCCTTGCCTGGGGGCCCCACAAGCCTTGACGCCCCACTGCCTGCCCACTCAGGTGAGCAGCCACCACCTGCACTCTTCCAGTGATGACGAGGACGACAGGCTAAAGGAGCTCAGCTTCCCTGAGGAGGCCGTGCTGCAGCAGGTAGGCCACGCTGGTAGGTCCTGTCCCACCTGGCCTCGCCAACCACCCTGACTGTACCCCCTCCTCCCTGCAGGCCTTCATGGACTTCCAGATGCAGCGCATGACCTCAGCCTTCATTGACCACTTTGGCTTCAATGACGAGGAGTTTGGGGAGCAGGAAGAAAGTGTGAAGTGAGTGTGCACCTGTGTGAGGCCGTCTGTCATATGGCTCCTCCTGCCCTCCTTCCTGTGTCTTCCCTGGTGTCCCCTCTACCCTGCCCCCAGACCCAGTCAGGCTCATGAGATGAGCCTTCACAGAGTTAGGGTGGTTCCAGAGGCCGGGGTTACCTCTCGCCCCTTGAGATGTTGCGGGGAGATGAGATCTCTTTTCCAGTGACCAGTCTGTACCCTTGTATTTGTTGTGTGACACTATTTTAGCATCACCATTCCTGGTGTTATAGTTATGGACTTCTTTCTTTATTTTATAAATTTTCGGTCACAGGCGTCTATTGCTTTTGTGGTCAGAAAAAAATTAAAATTTTATTAATGTTTTGTAGATTGTACAAGTAATCTTGTGACAGATAGCATCAGGTAGACAGTAAAGAGAAGGGCAGGTGGCCAAGTGAGTGCAGGGGATACTGTAGCAGGGGCAGAAGTGGACTGGCTGGCCATGACCTGTAGAGCACAGTGAGTAGCTCATCACTTACCTGCCCAGGGGCCTTCTTTCTGAGCCAGGTTCTGCCTCCACTGGGCCTGGGTCTCATGTGTACCTCAGGGCTTCTGGAGCCTGCCCTCTGGGGCCCCTGAGAGAAGCGCCATGAACAGCAAGGTATGCTGCTGCCCCATAGGCAGAAGAGGCTCTTTGTGAGGAACGAGTCCATGGATGCCCTGAGGTAGACTAGGGAAGCAGGTGGAGAGAGGTCCATTAGGGGTCCATGGACAGGCAAGAGGGGCAATAGCTGTGCCTAGGTTTTTGGGAGACAACTGAGATGGGGTCACTACCTTTGTCCTTTTTGTCACCTGGCAGCATGCCAGGCACCTTTCAGTGTTACCCATAATGTACCCACGACTACTTTCTGCTTGGGGTTTGAGAGCCACTCTACAGCTGGGGAGACTGGGGCACCTGCTGGTCAGTGACTCTATGCAGCAACAGTATGAAGGTCAACTTTAGTCTGTAGTGCCCACAGCCAGACAGTGGTCCCTTGAACACAGGTGTCAGAGCGTGTTTGCTGCTGCTCTCCCTGCAGCAAACAGGGAGCGCCCATCACTTTGAGAGGCCTAGGACACCTGGAGAAGACACTGCCCAAGGGAGGACCCAGTCCTGTCCTGCTCAGTGAATGGCATTAGGCTGGCCAGCTGTCCTTTTGGACAAAACTGTTACTCTGTCAAGATAGATTCCAGTGGGGTCAAAAACTAAAAAAGCAAAGACATGGAATGTTCTGGAATGGAAAACAGTGGATATCTTGATACCTTTTGCTGAAGATGCTCAGTGCCAGTGCTCAGCCTGGCCCTGCCCGGCCCTGCCCCACTTCTGTATGTTTCAGAGGAGAGAGGAATGCCTGCTTTACGGGGGGTGGTGAGAAGGAAACATGGGAAGAGTGGTGCCCAGTCAGCACTCAGGAGCTGCTGACTCACAGGAGTCCACTGACCTTTGTGGCAGAATGTTTGCTGACTTGGAGAGAGAGCTTCCCAGATAACCGAGGAGGTCTCCTTGTCACATTGGCAGAGCATGGGCCCTTGGGTAGACAGTGCTTTCACCACAAACAGGAGGATTGACACTTAGAAGGACACCAACGAAACAAGTACGAGGCTCTTGAAATTGCTTATTTTGCTGATAGTATAAATAACAAACCATTTTTAGCAGTTAGTGTCATTTGAAATGTATGGATTTAATTCCTTCAGGAATTACACTTCTATGAGGTTTTCTGAAAGTGCAGAGAATGGAGCAAAAGTGGGTATAGGAGGAAGATGTTGACTCAGCCTTGACAGCAGTGACACACTGCAGATGGGGCTAGGTTAACTGTGTCCTTAGGAAAATTAGCTTCAGCTGGGTCCCACATTCCATTTTCACTTCTCGCTTTGGCTGTGTTAAGGTCACTGTGAATTCTGAACTGCACTCTTGGGGAAGTTCAGGCCTGTGTGTAATGTGTCACCCAGGTTACAATTTTAAATCCTACAAGCACCTTGTTGAGGTAGAGTCTATTTCCTTTATCTCATGACTTAAAATAAGGTTCCGAAGTGTTAAGTGACCTGCCTAGGAGTCACCCCGCTAGCGGATGCCAGAGTTGGCATTCCCACCCCATGCAGCTGGCAGAGCAGCTGTCCTGCTTCTCACGGCCCCCTCGGACCTCCCCGTGCGAAGGCCAAGACGGCAGAGTGTGGGGCCTCACTGCTCCGTGTATGTGCACAAATGACCGGGATGTGCTCAGAGAGCCAACTTGGGTTGCAGATTTGTCTTAGTGAGGGGCTGAGTGTGTGGCCATGGAAGCAGCCTTGTCTCAGCCACTGCCTGTGTGCCTCCCCTCACTGCTCTTGTGCTCTCTCCTAGTGCACCTTTTGACAAGACAGCTAACATCACCTTCTCCCTTAATGCCGATGACGAGAACGTGAGTACTACCCCATCCTCTGGTGGTGGCAGGGGGCCATGGGCACTGCGGCCCAGCCCACCCTCCTGCTCCTACACCCTGCAGCCCAATGCCAACCTGCTCGAGATCTGCTACAAGGACCGGATCCAGCAGTTCGATGATGACGAGGAGGAAGAAGATGGCCAGGGTTCCGGGGAGTCTGATGGGGAGGATGGTGCCTGGCAGGGCAGCTCACTGGCCAGGGGACCCCGCTTGGGTGTGTCCCCAGGCATGCGGTGAGTCCCCTCCTACCTCCTTTCACAGGCTACTCAACATGGGGTCTGTATGGCTCACATGAAATAGTTTTTGCCATCTGAGTAAAGGGGAACCAAACGGAGGATGCAGTTTGTGTGTGTTGGGCTGCTTGCAGTTTTGAGTGAAGGAAACCCCATTCAGATGAGTTAAAGAGAACAATACACATGGCTGGAAAACTCAGTGGCTCCTTCGGGTGCAGCCTGGTCTAGCATGCCAATGATCAGTATGGCCCCTACCCCTGACTGCACTCCTTGGTTTGATGGTCCTGTCAGCTCTCTTTCCCCTGATTTCTGTAAGATGGGAGGTGACCATTGTCTTTTCTTCTCTTTACGAATGTCAGTAAGTTGTGAGCAGCTCTTTGTATAAACAGTAAACGTTACATTCTCCAGTACTGGCTGACCCCAGCATCACTGACCAAATGACTCCATGTAGCGTTGGTTTGCCAGGGCCTACAGCTCAGGGCCTACAGCTCTGAGCCTTTGCCTTGTGGCTTCTGATACGAGAATTAGTGTTTTAACTTTCTGAGTGACATGTAAGAAGCATACAGATAAGAACTGAGTGTACGGTCATGTGGATATCCCTTTGCCAGGTGAAGAGTGGAACATTCCTGCTAGCTGCTGTGCCCTGCCAACCACTGTCTGCCCTCCTGGGGCTGACATTGCCCCAACATTTTGCCCCAGAAATGGATTTCGCCTCTTCTGCTTGAGAGGTGCAGTCTTCTGGTGTGTATAGGTGTGTTCACTTGCCATCTGTGGGTGTGCCATTATGTAACTAGCCAAGTTCATTTACACTTATGTGTACCATTGCCAAGTTCAAGGTCATGATTCACCCCTGTGTTTTCTTCTAAGAGTCTGTGGTATTAGCTTTTATATTAGGTTTTGATTCATTCTGAGATATTTGTATATGTGGTGTGAGGTGGAGTTCAGCTTCATTTTTTTGCATGTGGGAATGCTGCTATTCCAGCATCTTTTGTGGACTGTCCTTTCCTCACCGAATGGACATGGCAACCTTGTCAGTTGTGTGTGCGTGGAACATTTATTTCTGTCCTCTCTCTCCTGGTCCTCTGGTCTAATGTCTATTCTGGGACCACTCGGTCTGGACCACTGTTGCATTATAGTAAGTTTTAAAATTAAAAATGTGAGTCCTTACACTTCATTAAAGATTGTGTTGATTTTTTGGGGTCCCTTGAGATTCTGCATGAATTTAGGATCAGCTTGTCGGTTTCACGAAAGAAGCATCTGGGATTGTAAGAGGATTGTGCTTGAACCTGTAGGTCAGGTTGGGGAGTGTTGCTGCTTTTACAGTATCCCATTTCCTGATCCATGAACGCAGATATGTTTTCATGAATTTAGGTCTTTCTCCTTCTCATCGCTGTGTCAACAGTGGACGTTGAGGGTCTTGGCTACTGAGTGTGGTGTTGGTAGTGGTTCTGGAGCATGGGTTTGGGGAGTGCCCCCTCTGTTTCCCTTTTTTCGAATGTCTTAGTTTATTTTCAATGATAAGCAGAGGTATTCCTTCCCACTCTGGAGATGGTAGTGTGCGTTCAGGACTTGTTCAACTGTCCCCTGGCGGTGGACATGTAGGTCAGTCGGACTTTTTCCAAGGTCTCTAGTCACGTGTCAGTGCTCAGCAGTGTTTCGGAACAGCTGCATGTACCATTGTTGCTCTCTGTTGAGGACATAGTGGTGACAGAAGTCCCCCTGAGTTTGTAGTTGAGGGAAGAGTGTCATGTTGGCCTCCCTGAGTGAGCAGTTCAGGTGCTAGGAGGGTCTGTGAGGGAGACGAGAATCTTTCTGCCCTTGATACCAGTGCTGGTGCTTTTGTCCCCATCTGTCTGCCCATTGTGGGACACAGGACTTGCTCCTGGTGTCTTGGCACATCCCAGGCCCAGGGAGGCCCTGACTTGTCCACCTGGGGCTGTCTGTTGCCTGCCCCACCATCCCTTTTTGACTGTTGATTCCTTCACAGCTGGTACCCTGGGGCCAGCACTGGGGGGTCTGGAAGTGGGACCAGGGGGCCTCCCCACTCAGTCCCTGCGCCAGCATGACAGCTGATGGCTGGCTTCTGGGGCAGGAGTGGAGGCAGCACAGATAGCGAGGAGGACGAGGAGGACGAGGAGGACGTCGAGGAGGAAGGCCGGGCAGTCTGCGGAGGGGCCGGGCCCCCCTCTCACTCCGACATTGGCCCTCAGTCTCTGGGTGGGTGAGCGTGCAGGTGGGCGTGGTTGGGGTATGCAAGGGTCTGCCTGCCATGCTCACTGCTGCCCCCACCCCAGGCCCCAACTGGACAGCCACCTTTGACCCAGTGCCTACAGACTTCCCGACTAGCCTCCAAGACTCCAAGCTGTGCCCTGAGCACCCTGCCCCACAGGGACCCCTTGGCCTGTGCCAGGACCTCCCCACCCCAAGCTTAGCCAGCCTTGTGGCTCCTGATACCATGCAGCTCAGGTGAGGCTGGGAGGTGTGGCCAGGAGGTGGTACCGGGTCCTAGTTCCCTTAGGCTCCAGGGTCAATCGTGGCCGCCCCCTTGGGCTACTTCTCTTGCCTCCCAGGTCTCAGGATCCCACACACCCCTCGGCACCTCAGGAAGCCACAGATGGTGGCAAAGTAGCGGAGTCCTTGGGTGAGCCACTGCCCACTTGCCCACTGTACCCCGTGGCCCTGCTTCTGCTGTCCCCTGGCCTTCCAGTTTGGAGCAACTTACTGTTTCATGTGTCTGGTTTTCTCTCCTTTGCACAGCCCCCTGTCAGGTTTTGGTCAGTGTTGGGGACTTCCAGGCCACCCTCAGAGGGACAAGCTGTGCCCCCAACTCTTTGGACAGGTGACCAACTGGGGAGCAACTTCTGGGGGGGCTCTGTAGGGGAGATGAATAGAACCTGGCACTTGGGTTGTTCCTGCCCCAGAGCTGCTGTGAGGCGCCCTTGCGAGACCCCCCAAGGCTGTGCATGTGTTTTCCATACATGAGTGCCATACAGAGTCCTGGACCCTAGGGACCCCTACCCAGCCCCAGAGGTAAAAAGAAGGCTTTCAGAAGGGCCAGGAGTGTGTGGAGCCCATGTCCCAGCTGACCTTGAACTCCTGCTGGTGATGGCTTTCAGAGGTCTTAGGCCAGAAGGCCCTGGGCTATGTGCTCCTTCTGTGCTCACATTAGCCCATGGGGGTAACAGCGTCCAGCAGGGCAGTACTGACGGTAACCCTACTGACTCTACCACCCCCAGTGCAACCAGAGACCCTGCTACCTCTGTCCCACCCACTGGGGCCTACTGCCCCCCCCAGACCACGGAGGAAGAGAAGAACTCAGAGCTTGCAGGGCTTTCCCAAAGCCAGAGGTGAGCACAGCATGGCCTTGTGCTGGTGGGTGGTGGTGGCATGGGCTGAGGCACTGACCTGTCCCATCCCTTCCTCTGGACAGTGCCCAGGCCCCGGAGCTGCCTCCAGTGCCCAATGGCTCTGCCCTGGGAGGACCCTCATCCCCAGGCTCCCAGTGAGTGGCAGAGGCCAGGGGACAGGCTAGGGTTGGTGGGTGGGCAGGCTGGCTCCTCACCCAGGTTTTCCTCTTGGTTCCCAGGTAACTGCCTGGTCCCAGTGGTGGCAGCCAAATCCTCATCCTGCGCATGGACCCTGCCTGGGTGGATCCCAGGGTGGCCCGTTGCCCCATCACTCCATACCCATCCCACTGCCCACGCTCTCCCCTCGAGTCCCAGGAGGTTGCTGCCAGGGAGACAGCCCCCGCCATTTGCACTGAGGAAAGAAATGATGGAGTTTTGTCTCCTAGAATAAAAATACAGAGAATTGAGTAGAGAGAAAGGAGAGAAACATATATTATATATTATATATTATATTAAGGGAGGAAAGTGGGTGGGAGGAGAGAGGAAGAAAACCAGATTCCAGGATGGGTGGGGGGTGGGTTGGACCTTTATCCCCTCCCAGTGGGGGCTGTGTTGGGATTCTCAAGGCACCATCCACCCAACCCTCCTACCATTCCCCCTCCCCTCCCACCTTCCCCCACTTTGGTGCAGATGTCCACACCCACACTTGGCCTTTTAGCTCAGACCCACCTAGAGGGGCCAAGTGGGGGCTGTGCCTTTGCCTAGCCACTTGCCTCGGGCTGGGAGCTGAAGGGCCTTCTGCCTGGCCTGGTGGCTCTTTAGGGGCTGGGGGCTCACAGTCCAAGGGGCCTTCCTGTTGACATTCCCATGGGGCCCTGACGCTCATGAGACCCCTGCGCCTCCCATGGACCCCAGGGTGGGGATTTGGCAGGGTGGGGACCCCTGAGGGTCTGGGGTCCAGCCCAGCTGTCAAGTGACCTTGTCCCAGCTCCCTCTCCCCAGGCTGGCGTGAGTGCGTGTGTGTTTGTGCCAAGCTTCTATTTCATATTGCAGATACAAATAAAGAAAGACAGTTTAAGACTTCTGCCGTTCAGACCTTGAGTTCTGGGACGCAGGGTCAGGGGCCTGTGCTGTCCCTGTACTTCCCTCCACCTCGGATGTGCCCCTCAGAGTGCATCGGGCTCTTAAACCTCTGTGTTCTGCTGGGGGTGGGGTAACTTCTACTACCAGGAAGGAGTCGGAGGAGGAGCCGGATGTTGCTCCGCCTTCTGTGGAACCTAGTCTCAGGAGCTATATTCTGGGGTCAACTTAGTGTCTATTGTTCACCCCTCATCTGCCCAGCCGTGGAGAGGACCTTGCAGAAGCCACATCCCCTGAGCCTGCTCTACCAGAGGACACCCTGTGGGCTCACATCTCAGAGAAGAATCTGGAGAGAAGATGGGCACACATGCAAGACCTGTACAGAAAGCCTGTCTGGTGCCGGCCAGAGTTCTGGGCTGTAGGCTGATGATCAATGCCTTGGGCCACCCATTCTGGGTGTTTGTTCCATCAGGATGTGTTTCTGGTGGAGGCCACCAGGGTGGTGGAGGCCACCAGGGTGGTGCAGGCTCCCAAGGGGAACTCAGAGGCCCAAGTGCAGGAAGAACCCCTGGGCCACTGTGAGGGGCAGAGGAGTTTCCGTCTGCTTGTTTCCTGCTCTGGCAGGATGGTCTTCCTAGCCTCGTGAAGGAGAGGTGTTGATTGTCTGGGTGTCTGCTCCTACAGCCTCCCAGGCAGAGAGAGAAGAAACCAGGTTCCTGGGGGCTGGGGCTGTGGGGCAGGAGGGACATCCTGAGTCCTGATGCCACCTTAGCAGGTGCCAGGCAGGGCCTTCCGTGGGTGGGGTCAGCATCTCCCTGGGCCATTATCAGTCCGAGAGTCCACAGGACACTCCTTGGGTTAATGTATAACCATGCACGTCTCCACTCCTCAAAGCCATTGGTGCCTACATACAGGTCACTCTTGGGGGGTGACTGGCCGATATGGATGCCTGGAAAGGGGGTCTGCCCCCAAATCCTCACTTCTCATCCCAAGTGAGAGCCCTTGATTGTGGAAGCGGGGTGGTGGCTGGGTCTGGGATCCTGGAGACTGGAGCAGCCTGGAGGAATTGCAGGGGGCCTGGCCTCCTGGGAGCATGTGTTTTGTGGGGCTGGGCAGCCTAGAGTCCCTGGATAGGTGTGAGATGGAAGCCCTGAGACCTAGGTCTTGGCCTCTAAGGGCTGAGGGCTGGCTGGGACCCCCAAGTCAGGTGGGTTTTCCTGGGGGCTCATCCTAGGAGCTGGGGTTTGGCTGAGCTCCAGTGGCTTAGTGGCCCCCTTGTTCCCAAAGCAGCCATACCTAGGCAGGTGCCTGAGCCCATTTTTCCTCACCTGTGCCACCTACTTCATCCTCTGGATTCCTGAGGACCCACTGTCCTGGATCGGCGCCCTGGTCAAGTGCCTGCCTGTGCTGTTCCTGGCGGTGTTTCTGCGGGCATGTGCTACTGGGCACTACAGCTGTCTCCTACAGGTGGCTCTGCTGTTCTTGGCCTTCGGGGATGGCTTTCTCATCTGGCCTGAGACTTTACGGTGAGCGCTTTGAGCAGGGCTGCGTCATTCTTTTTGGACCTCCACTTGGAGGGGCCTTAGGTGTAGGGGCGACTTCCCGATGGCACCTGCCATGAGCCTTTGTGGGGCCTTCCAAGGCACTGGGATATGGCAGTGACCAACACACACACAGACCCCTGCCCTCATGGAGCTCGGACAACTGAGGGGCTGGGCAATCTTACCTTAGAAGATGTGAGTGTCAGGCATGGGGGAAGTAGAATGGGGGTCTGGATGTTGTCTAGTAGACTAGCTGAGAACAGCCTTGCTGAGAAGGGAATGTATCGGAGGGTTTATGGGAAGGGAAGTCCAGGCAAAGAAACCAGCAAGCACAGAGCTCAGGTGGGAGTGTGCCAGCATGTGTGCTCAGACAGCCCTGGGTAGGAAGCAGAGTAGCCTGGGGACTCGGTGGACAGTCCTGAACAGAGTAAGGATGGACAACACATGGCCCAAGGGTCAGGGGAAGCAAGAGAAGTGGCACTGCTGCAGTGGGAGCTGGTGCTCGGGGGGCAGTCCTATCCCTCAGGCTCTGGGTGGTGAAGTGATTTGGAGAAGCAGGCCTTGCTAGGAGCTCCAACCTCATGTCCTCCAGGTGTAGCTACCTTCACCGAGGCCCAGCTCCTGTACGCCTGAGCTTTTGGCCTTACACCACTGCAGCCAGGCCTCCTGCTGCCCATCCTGGCCTCCCTCCCATTTGGTAGCCTCCTGCTGCTAGACCTCTTGCCTGACAAGGTCCTGCCCTTGACAGCGTACGTCCTGGTCCTGACCACCATGCTGTGGCGCAGCCTAGCCAGGGGTGGGAGCGCCCACTGGGGCACCCTATTCTTTGCTATCTCAGATGCTATGCTGCCCTACCACACCTTCATTCAGCCCCTGCCCCACAGCCGCCTGATGATCATGGCCACCTACTATGCTGCCCAGTTTCTCATCTCCCTGTTGGCATTCCAGAGCCCCAGGCTCAAGACCAACTGACTAGAAGCCCAGACAGGCAGGCATCAGCAGTTCCTGTCTGCAGGGAACTGGACCTCCCAAACATGCCCAGCAGGGGACATGCCCTCAGAGGATGGAGCCAGGCTCCTGGACTCCCAGTATGCAGGTGCCTGTCAATCTCGAGAAGTATGGGAACCATTTGCAGAATTCCAAATCTATCACCTTTCTGTTCTGATTCTGGATCTTAGACCCCTCAATGAGCCCTACACTGGGCTCTCCCCAGGACCCCGTCAGTTCCCCCGACCCCAGGCAACCACCTATGTCCGCCTGCCCCCTTCCCTCTAGCCCTAATCTATTATTTTTTGTTGTTGTTGCCTGAGTAAAGCTGACATTGAAATGACATCATCTTTATTTTGTGGGGGGTGGGGAAAGAGTGATTTACAATAAATGCAAAGGTTTCTTTTTTTTCTCTTACAACAGAATTTGTAATTTTTAAGTGAATGATTCAGTGACGTTAAATATATTCACAGTGGCATGCACTGTCTTTTTAAAAAAACCTGTGGCGAGAATACTTACTGTGAGATTCCCCCCTCATAACACATTTTTATGTGTGTAAGTAAGTATTGTTGAGTATACTCATAACACACTCGCAGTGACCAGGCCTGAGGCCCAGGACTTAGGGGACATGGAATCCCCCCGAGGAGCTTCGATGGTGGCAGGATTTATAGGCCCATCATACATGATTGTACAGATCTGAGGCCAGAAGGAGACTTTCTTTGGTCCCTGTATTAGTTTCCTATGGCTGTTGTAGCTTAAAACAAATTTAATCTCTCACAAGTGCTGGAGTCCAGAAGTCCAAAGTAAAGGTGTCAGCAGGGCCGTGCTCCCTCCGAGGCTCTAAGGGAGGGTCCTTCTGCCTCTTCCAGCTTGTGGTGGCCCCAGCTGTCCTTGACGTTCCTGTGATGTCTGCCTTTGTTTTCATGGGCCTTCTCCTTCTGTGTGTCTTCCTCTCCTAAGGACACTAGTTACTGGATTTAGGTCCCACCCAAAATCCAGGATGATCTCATCCTGAGACCCTTAATTATATTTCTAAAGAGCCTGTTTCTAAGTAATGTCAAAACATAGGGACCAGGGTTTAGGACTTGGACATCTTTCTTTAGGGGACACATTTCAACCCACTATAGTCACATAACAATATCAGGAGGAAAGGGAGAGGAGATGAAGGGGCTCAAAGATGAGGGGACCTTAGAGGAAAGGGTGGGTAGCAAGAGGGTGGGAATATACTACTAGGAAGAAAAAACCCAGGAGCGGTCATCATTCTGGCTTTGACCTTTTTAGCCCACTTCTCTTCTCTGGGCCTCAAGGTCTGCATCTGAGGACATGAAGCATTCAGAGCTACTCTCCAAATCCTGCGTGACTTCTACATCTATGATATGTTTTGAGGGGACTCTTATGGCCAAGAGAAGACTTTTATGTCCATGATGTGCTTTAAGGTAGTGTTATGGCAAAGAGGAGACTTCTATATCTATGATGTGTTTTGAGAGACTCACAGCAGAGAGGAGATGTACATCCATGATGTACCTTAAGGGATTCTTATGGCAGAGAGGAGACTTATATCCATGATGTGCTTTTAGAGACCCCCCAGAGCCCATCCTTGTTTCTTAGTCCCTGCCCATCTTTAGGCCAGGGTCCCTGCTCACCACAGAAGAAGACCTTGGGCTGGGTGAGGAATGAGTGCTATGGCATGGCCTGGGCAGGGGCAGGTGTCTGGGTGAGGTATCCTGCTTTTGTAATCTCAGAGACCTTTGTCAAGCCCCTGCCCTATGCCCGTCTGGTGGTCATGGCCACCTGTTTCACTGCCCAGTCCCCATCGCCCTGTCTGCCATCAAGAGTGGGGGCTCAGGAAATTCTAACAGGGAATAAAGGGAACACCTGCCTTCCACCCTAGAGGAGCTCCAGAGCAGCCTCCCAGCACAATGAAGAGTGTTTGGGGAGCCACATTTCAGCATCTGTCTGTCTGAAGACTATATTCTTTTTTTTTTTTTTTTTTTTTTAACATACAGGCCACTACTGAAGCCAGAAGTCCAAGAGGAAGGTGTCAGCAGGGCTGGTTCTCTCTGAGGCCTGTGGGGTCTGTCCTGGCTTTACTGGGGTCTATCCCTGCAGAGAACCTGTCAGTCACAGTCCATTAAGAACATGAGTCAGTGAAATGTTATTTGGCCATAAAAAGGAGCAAAGTCTTGTTACATGCTACAAAATGTACGGACCATGAAAAACATTACAGTGAGTAAAAGATGCCAGTTCCAGAAAACCATTATTATAGGATTCCACTTATATGAAATATCCAGAATAGATAAATCAACAGAAGTAAATTAGTGATTGTCAAAGGTATGGATGGCAGAACAGAGTGTGGGGGTAAAAGCTAAAAGCAGAAACTTTGGATTCTTGTGGCCCCTCCCTAGTGAAGATGCAGATTAAAAGAACCCTTAAACATCATGATAGAGCTTGAGAGAAAGCCCACTTTGCTCTTCAGGACGGGCTTGGGCTGGCTGGTGGGGCAGACAGATCTGGCTCTCTGAGGACTGGAGAAGAAATCTTTATCTCCTTCCTCCTGCTCGGTGAAATCCGTCCATCTCTAAGTCTTCAGAGGGCATCTTGGCTGAGTATTTTGCTTATGACATCAGAAGAAAGACAAAGAAAGGCAATTAGAACTTTGCCAAGGACTTTTGGGTGTGGTGGCAGCTTTGGGAACTGAGCTGGAGATCTTCGATTCTCTCAGGAACCTCCTTTTCCCAGGCTTCCCCCAAGACCTGCTTCATTTCTTGCTTTGGTTGGTGAGAGAAGGGAGCCAGAACATCCAAGACTTCCTACAACATTAGGAGGCCTGCTCCTGTTATTTCCTGGGTCCTCCAGTCCTGGCTGCCCACCATGTGGCTGGGAAGAAGAAAATCAAGACTGAGTCATGTGGAGGAGTGAGCAGTGAGTTGGGAGTCTGGGCTGGTTCACCAGCATGAGATCGAGGAAGAGCTAATCTCACATTAGAAATAGTGGGAATGGAATGAGCCTTGCACGCACACAAAGCAAGACTGATCGTGGATGGCGGACTCGGATAACTCAACACAGATTCAGTGATATGTCCTGAGCTGTCATCAGTGCTCAGTTGTTGAGGTGGCCCTGTGGCTGCAGAGAGAAATAGATTTGTCTATATCCTCAAAAGGACATAGCCACATGCAATATCACACATGTTTAGTAAGAGATTTGCTTAAGGTAAGCTCACATAGAAGGGAGCGGTCGGCTGTGTCGGGTCAACCAGAAGTAGGAGCCAAAGGCAAGAAAGAACTGGCCAGACAGAGGGATCAGCATGTACAGAGACCCTGGTGGTGGAAACAGCCTGGGGTACCTCTGAAAAAAATCTTGGAAACTTCTGTGTAGCTGCAGTAAAACTAGGAGACCCTCTGGGACCTGTGTTGTGCACTTACTTAGTGGTGGGGAACCGGTGCCTCACCCTGGCATTTTTCTTGGCACAAAGGAGGTAAGGGGGCCGCTGGCGGGGAGACCCCATGGCCAGGGGGAACAGGAGGGCCCTGAGGCCAGGACAGAGGCAGAGGGACAGGATGGGGCGGGGCTGGGAGCTCACACTGCAGCCTTCACTTCCTCCTCCTCCCTTCCCAACCTGACCTGGGGCCTCACCTTCGGGGAGGGAAAGGGAAAATTCTTATATTGAAAGTCCAGTAGGTGGAAGGTTGGGGCTGGGACACCTTGGTCAGTCACAGCGTCTGCAGACATGACAGGGTCTGGTGGGCACCTCAGAACCTGGAGGAGTCTAGTGCTGCTGGTGAGTACTCTGTTAGATCTCAAGGAAGGACAGGGATAGGTAGGGTGAGGGTGTGGAGGTCACTCCTGGGTCTGAGCTGGGGGAACTGGGGTCTCTGAACTCAGATATTGAGGAAGTAAAGGTTGATGACAGGACAAGGAAGCAAGCATCTAGGTTCGGGAGTTTGTTGGAGAGTCTTACACCTGGGCTCTTAAATATTATAATGTCTGGGGTGACGGTAAATTCTGGTTTACAGAGACCCAAGGGTCTGGGCCCCCTGCCTCCTCCCTCAGACTCAGGGGTCCAGGCCTGTAGCCCCTCCTCCCTCAGACCTGGGATCCTCCTCCCATAGAGCAAGTATCCAGACCCTGGCTCCATCCATCAGAGAAGGAGGCTGTGGTCTCAGCCTCAGCTTCCCCCAAAACCCAGTTTGTTAATTGCTTTCTGCCTGTTGTCTTCCAATGCCATAGATTTCAGAAAGTGAAACCATTGAATTTATCTCCCAGCCTTATGAGTGGTACCAGCCCCAGCTTCTGAGTCCCTGGAGCCCCACCCTCCCAAACACACACACTCAGAAAGGACTGTTAGATACTTTGTCAGAGCCCAGCCTGGGGGCAGAAACTGTGCCATGTCCCTCCTATCCTTCAGGCAGCGATGAGGGCAGAGGATGCCCCTGCTAGACCTGCAGTCTCACTTAGGTCCCCACGAGGTGAGGTTCTGACTCTGATTCTTCCCCTCTGGGCTATCCCCAGGGCCTGTGCAGCTGGACAGTGGCCAGGGCAGCTGGTGAGTGTCCCATGCTGAGTTTCACTGTCCTCAATGTCCATGAGTTTCTGGGGGTGAGGGGTCTCAATGGAGGGCACGGTGATCTAGGGTAGGTACCAATGGGAGTGGTCTTTGGGAGTGGTCAATGGGAGAGGTTGGGGGAGTGGGACAATAGTGATCTGCTCCCCTGCTAACACCAGACCCTCCTTCCCCATTCTCAGCACCCAACCCCAACAGGAACCTGAGTGTGGAGGCCCAGACCACCAGCTCAGTCACCCTGCACTGGGAGGCCCCCGAGGGCCTGAACCTACAGAACTACACCTACTGGGTTTGGTGGACTGGGCAGGATGACAAAAGTAGGACCCAAAACATGACAGACACCCGTTTTACGGTAGATGGACTTGACCCCGGGTCTTTGTACGACTTTTCCGTGTGGGCTGAGGAAGGTGGAGTCAACAGCTCTGAAGTGCCTCTCAATGCCACCACAGGTGAGGGGCAGCCACTGTTTAATGCTTTTGTTGTTTGTTTGCCTTTTTAAAGGGAGGTGGCTAGCAGTGCCTGAGAGTCCACACGAGGGTGTAGCAGGTTTCATAGACCAGCAGAAATAAAGTGGAACCTGCATGTGCAAATTCAAGTTCTCTATCAGCCACGTTAAAACCAGCAGAAAGAAATGGGTGAAAGTCATTATAAAGAAATATTTTATTTAGCTCGATGGATCCAAAGTGTTATTTTGCCATGCAGTCCATATGGGAGAGGACAGATGAGATGTTCTACGTGCTTAATTTCACATCAATTCCTTGGAATTCAGTGTGTATTTCACACAGCACATCTGGGAACAAGTCACATTTCCAGGGCTCTGTAGTCACATGGAATGGTGGGTCTAGCTGCTGCCCTACACCTGCTAGGTCTGGTAGTAAGGGAGGGCCTGGAAACATGGGGACCAGAAACCATAGCTGATTTCCCCATCCTGATTTTCAGCTTTCAACCCTATCAGAAGACTGAGGGCAGAAGTATTGACCAACAGCTCCATCATCCTACACTGGGAAGTCCCTGATGGCCTGAACCCTCACAACTATACATACTGGGTTCAGTGGACAGGAGACGGTGACAAAACTGAGACCCAAAACACGACGATGACCAGTTACACAGTGGAAGGACTTAAATCAGCATCCTTGTATCAGTTTTCTGTGTGGGCAGAGAAGGATGGAGTACCTGGCTCCAGGGAGACCCTCGAGAGTTTCACAGGTCAGAAGTGCCCACGTCCACTGGCTGATTTGTTTCTCTTGTTTGGCATGGTGGGGAGTAAAATATGGTTAGGATCCAACAGGAAGAGATGTCAGCAAATGGGAGCCAACATGTCCTAGGCCTCGTTGGGCCAGACCTTGAGTGAGTCTGCAGGAGAGACTGGCCATATCCCAAGAACTGTTCATGGTCCCTCCCACCCCTGAATGAGGGTTGGGGGAACTTTCTAGAATATAACACTAGCAGGTATCTTCTTAGCAGCCAGGCCACTAGTAGTAGGGGCAAAGGTATACCATCACTACTGGGGTCTTATGGGAAAGCCCGCTCTAGGTCCATCTACCCTAAGTGTGGCTGTAGGTGTGCAGCCCAGCCCCCCAAGGGCTGACTGGAATGCTGGCTCTCGGCCTTGGGCAAATATGCTGTGTCAGGACCTGTGTTTTGGCAGGATCTGTGTTATGTGTGCATGATAAACACTGAGCTAGACCCTCACCTATGCTTCCTGGGAGCAGTAGTCGAGGCAGGACTGGAAACTGAGGGTTAGAGATGCCTACTGAGGGTCCCTCTGACTTGCTCTCCTGCTGACACCGGACCCTCCTTTCCCATTCTCAGCCCCCAACCCCATCAGGAACCTGAGTGTGGAGGCTCAGACCACCAGCTTAGTCACCCTGCACTGGGAGGCCCCCGAGGGCCCTGACCTCCAGAACTACACCTACTGGGTCCAGTGGATCGGTGATGGTAACAAAACTGAGATCCAAAGCACAACAAATATTAGTGTCACCATGGATGGCTTTGAACCTGGGACCTTGTACAAATTCTCTGTGTGGGTAGAAGAGAATGGAGTACCTGGCTCCAGGCAGAACCTCAGCATCTCCACAGGTGAGAGGTACCAGTATCCATGCTGTATTGATGAGAGGCTCAGAACTGGCAGAGATGGTGCCTCCTCCAGACTCTGAGCCTCAGACCTTATCTCTTGGGGCTCACTGAGCCAGACCTAGCTACCCAGAGTCTACAGGAGAGTTGTGACCATGCTGGGACTGGCCTGTTCAGAAATCTGCTACTGAGCAGGGAAGCAGGGGCCCAGGTGTGTCTAGGTCCTGTTACTAGGAAGTGTTTGTCATCAAGCTGAGATACACAGGGACTGGGCACATGACTGTGTTCTGGATACTTGTGGATGGGGGATGTAGAAACCCTGACTGTCCATTCCTTCCTCCAGTTCCCAAGGCAGTGACAAGTCTCAGAATACAGGACCAGACCAACAGCTCTATCACCTTGAGCTGGTCAGCTCCCCTGGGCCCAGGTCACCCTCCCTACACCTACTGGGTCTCATGGGTTGACCAGGGCAGTACTACCACTGGTACCCTCAACACTCAGGATACTGGCATCATGCAAAGGGAACTGGAGGCGGGGAGCCAGTACACATTTACCATCTGGGCAGAGAGGAACGGGGCCAGCAGTGACAACAGGACCCTCGATGGAGCCACTGGTGAGATGCAGCATGATTGGGATGGGGTTGAAGCATGATGAGGGGATGTTGGGAGCTTCCTGGGAGATGAACTGTGCTTGGTGACCTTCTCTAGCCTCATCTGACCTTGAGTTTGTAGCTCTGCTTCCTAGGAGGTGTCTTGCCTCAGCAATCAGTTTTGGGGTCTTTCTCTGGGGACAAAGAGAGCCCTTGACTATCCAGCACCACCTCTGAGGAACCAACAAAGTCACCAGTTAGACAGTTGTTCACAGCTTGTTCTGGTGAATGAGCTGAACCAACAAAGCCCCACCTCTCAGCCTACACAGGAGGGCACCAAGCTGGGGTGGCCAGAATTACCCCAGGGACTAGATTCATTGTTGATGGACAGTGTCTGGAACTCTTTAGTCTTTGGCCATTTGGGCTGAGGAGACTGAAGTCAGCAGCTCCATCTAGGAATGTGGTGTGAATAGAAATAAGAAAGGACGCTGCCTCTGGCTGCCCATGGAGGAAGACAGTGGATGGGTCCCAGGGCTGCAGACTCAGGACAGAGAGGACTGGGCAATGCTGGTCTGCACCTCTTTTCTGGGGTCTGCACTCCCTAGGAAGTAGGTTCATTCAATGACTGGGCACCTAGGCTTTGCCGTGCAGGGTGGGTGAGTAGGCTTGGGTATGAGGGTCCTTAAAGACTCAACCCCTTGAGTGTTTATCTCAATTGTCAGCTCCCAGTGAGGTCACAAATCTGCAGAAGGAAACTCAGACCAACAACTCAATCAATCACCCTGCAGTGGAAGGCCCCTGCAGACCCCTACTCTCACTTGTATGTGTACTGGGTCCAGTGGGCCAGTGGGGGATAGCCCCAGAAGAAGCAGGAGTTCCAAGGATATCAGGCCTCTCAGACAGGCACGACCAGTGAGACTTTTTATGTGGCGGAAGCCCTGGGACCCGAGACTCTGTACAACTTCAGTGTGTGGGCAGAGAGGAACGACATGGCCAGTTCCATGCAGAGCCTCCAGGCATCCACAGGTGAGATGATTCCTTTTACCTGGCAGGGCACTTAGGTCAGACCTGGGGTTGATGAGGAGTGAGTGGACTACAAATTCCATTAGGCCATGAGGCCATGACTTCAGAAGTTGCATTGATAGTTGGGTTCTTGTGGAAGTTGTAGTTTGAGGGGACCTGTTGTGTGTCCATTTGGGGAAGACATAAAATGAGGGGAAAAGAGGTGTTTTGATTTTGTGAAGAAAGGGGTGGGCTTTTTGTCAGAGGGTCCACATCACTGGTGGTGGACTGGGGCGGGGATGGAAAGCCACCTTAGGTGGCACCTGCTGACTCCTCTTGTCCCCCCAACCCAGACCCAGACTCGATCACCATCACCTCCTGCATCAGCACCCCTGGGGGCTACGGGGTCATCCTGACCTGGTCCTGCCCTAAGTGGGGCTACAAAGCCTTCGAGCTGCAGGTGGGCAGGCAGCAGGGCTCCTGGGATGGACCTTCTTGCGGGACGGACGTGTCTGTGTCTGGCCTCTAGCCAGCTCAGTCCTATTCCGCCACTGTCACCACTGTCTGGACTGTCTGGAACACAATGAGGGCCCCATCTGCCTCTGTGACCTGCCACACTGAGAGCGCAGGTGAGCAGAGGCCCAGGGGAGAGAGGGTCTCTTTAGATGCCATCGGGCCTTGTTTTGAGGGAGACTCACCTACCCATGGCATTTTTCTGTTTATTTGTGTATGTGTTTTGTTTCCTGCTTTCTTTAAATCAATTTTATTGAGATAGAACTCATGTCACATACAACTCACTGATTTAATATGTACTTTTAGTGCACCCATGGTATTGTGCTCCAATCATTACTATCATCACTATCAATTTTAGAATACTTTCATTACCCCATAAAGGAAAAAAGCCATTGCACCCTACTTTCTCCAATTCCCCTGCAACCAGGCCTGGGGAATCTGTAATTTTCTGTCTCTATAGATTTACCTATTATGGACATTTTCTAAAAATATGATTATATAATATGTGGCCCTCTGTAACTGGCTTCTTCTACTTAGCACACTGTTTTTAAGGTTCACCCACATTACAGTGCGTGTCAGCGCTTCATTGCCAAGTAACATTCCATTGCATGGGTAGACTCTTTTTTTATCTGTTCTCCTGTGGGTGTGTCAGTTGGGCGATTTCTACTTTCTGACTGTTATGAGTACTACTGCTATGAACATTCATGTAGATGTTTTTGTGTGGACATGTGTCTTCATTTCTCTTGGGTATATATCCAGGAGTGGAATTGCTGGATCATATGGCAACTCTGTTTAGAGTTATCATTTGAAGAACTTCCAAATTATTTTTTACCACAGTGACACCATTTTTAACTCATCAATGAAGTTTGAACCTCATATTCAGGAAGTCTCTGACCATGTACACTGGCTGTGGTCATAGACTTCCGTGGGCCCTGTTGGGCCACTCTCTAGGAAGCAGGGCCTCTTATAAGATTGTGCTTGTGATCTGGAGGGACACTAGAGGTTAGTGCAATGATAAATGGCTTTCGCTGGATCCCACTGCAGTGTCTCCAGCTCGGCAAGAAGGATCCTCGGAAGAATAGACCCTCTTGTCCAATTCCACAGCCCAGGCTCATAAGGGGAACAGGCCTCCCCC
Source organism: Macroglossus sobrinus (assembly GCA_004027375.1). Lineage (NCBI taxonomy): Eukaryota > Metazoa > Chordata > Mammalia > Chiroptera > Pteropodidae > Macroglossus > Macroglossus sobrinus. The sequence continues at coordinate 150,305 of PVKZ01002277.1, forward strand.
CAGGCTGTATAAGACCCCACTAGAGGCTGTTGACAAGTCCTGGTAAAGGACAGTTGAGAAGCTCTACCTGGGGCCACTGTGGCTGATGGTGATGGGCTGTGGGTGTGAGCCTAACCTAAGACCAGGCATATGAGGACAGACCCAGGAGCTCTGTGCCCATGAGAGCCTGGGAACAAGGCCTTAGGCACTGCTAGCCTTGGTGGGCTCCCTCGCAGTAGATGTCTGAGATGACCCTCAGTTCCAGGGAGAGCCACCAGTGCCACCAATGGTAGGGAGTCGGTTCTCAGCCTTGGCACTGTTGACATATGGGCTGGGTTACTATGCCGTGGGGGCTGTCTGGTACAAGCTAGGATGTTGAGCCATGTCCCTGGGCTCTACCACTCCATGCAAATGGCACCACCACCCCAATTGCAACAAACCCAAATGTCTCCAGACTTTACCCAGTGTAGTTGGTGGGGCAAAATTGCCCTGAGAACTGTTAGTCTAGGCCAAGGAGGACAATATCACTGTAGCAGCCAGGTGACCTGAGAAAGTGAAGCACTTAGACCAGGCTCCTGGGGGTCTGAGAGACTGAAAGGAAAGGCTGGGTGGGGGTGAGGCTTCACCCAGAAGGTTCTCCTTTCCTTTCTCTGCCCCAGCATCTATCCTGTAAGCCCTCTGATCACCTCCTGGGTCAGAACAGAGACAGAGGTGGGACATAAGCAGATATAAGGCACAACTCTAATGGCTCCCATGCCTCCTTCCCCCAGGGGTCATCGCCGGGGTCATTGTCAGTGTCCTCCTGTTCCTCATCCTCATGGGCCTGCTGACTTTCTTCCTGAGGAAGAGGTGAGACAGCACAGGACTGACTAACTGCATGGAGGTAGGGGCCAGGGACAGGATCAGGATCCCTGGTTCCAGGCTCACTCCCTGAGCCTTTCATGCCAGCATCCTTTCTCCAGGTATAAGGAGAGCCAGAAGAAGTCAGCACCCGGGGATCTGGTCTTCAGGTGAGCAGAGGGTTTGGGGAACATCCAAAAGAGTCACCATCAGGTCAGAACAAGGGAAGTGTGCTGGTCGCTGGATGGGTCAGAGGGCACCGCCAGTGAATCTACCCACACTGGTTTCAGAAGGTCCTCATGTCCTCTGCAATCAGGTTCATGACCTTCTCATTGCTCCCCACCCCCAAGCAGCCTGGGACAGTGACTTTGGAATTAGTTCCAGTTTCAACTCTGGGATTTGCATTCAGTCAACAGAATAATAACCAAATACCTATTATGTGTCAGGCACTGTCCTAGATGCTGAAGAAACAGTGACTTAAAGATTCCTGTCCTTGTGGGGCTTCTATTCCACTCCAGGAAAACAGTGATAAGCAAGATACCAAAGAGTGTGATACTTACTTGGAGACAAATAAAACAAGAGGTAGGGCTAGGAAAGATAGAGGAATATTTTAGATAGGGTGTTAAAATTAGAGGAAATTGCAAATAGGGTGTCCAGGAAAAGCCTCGCTGAGAAGACAACTAAGAGGATGTCACTTGAGCACAGACATGAACCAAATGAGGGAGGAGCCGTGTGCACGTCTAGAGGAAAGGTATTCCAGGTAGAGGGACCAGCAGTGCAAAGGCTCTGGGGCAGAGGCATGCCTCGTGGGTCTGTAGAACAATGTATATCTCGGAGACTGAGCAGAATGGGTCCAGACTGACAGGTGGGACCAGATTAGGTAGGACCTCATAAATGAAAGCAAGGACTTTGTTTTTATCCTGAGATGGGAGATTTTGGAGTGTTTTGAATATGTCAGTGACACAATTTCACCTATTTAGGAAGCAAAGGCAAGAATAGGGAAATAGAGGAAGAGCTGTGTTATAATTCAAACAAGAGGTGATTATGTCTTGGACCAGGAAATGGTCAGAGGTAGTCAGAATCTATATGTAGTGTGAGTGTTTGAACAGAAGATCTGGTTAAAGAATGCATGTGTGATGTCAGAGTCAGAGAGGGCTCAAGGGGGACCCCAAGAAATGTCACCTGAGCACCAGGAAGACTGGCATCATCATTGCTTGAGGTTGAGTGACTATAGAGAGCAGGTTTGGGCAGGTTGGGGCTCGGTTGTGGACACATCATGTCTTAGATGCTTGTTGGACATGCAGGTGGGGTGGTGGTGGGATAAACAGCTCAGCAGTTCAGGAGACACTGTGCAAATGTCTTCATCATTCTGAATCTTCCTCAGGCTGGGTCATAGTCATCAGATCTTGTTGGAATGATCCCCAGGGATGGGTAGAGGAGAGGTGGGACAGGGAGAGAAGGGGAGTTGGGAGACCAGCTGTAATGGCCTGGATGCAAAGGAATGAGGTATAAACAAAGGCGGTGGCCATCAGATGCAGATGCTTGAGTTTATGTCCAGTTTCTTCTCTGCCATAAATCCTGTCCCGGCCAGCGTCCCACCCTAGTGAACTTGACCTCTCCCCACCTTATTGCATGCCTTACACAGCATCTGTAACAAATCACCACATTCATTGGATTCCCTCTGATCACCTCCTGGGTCAGAACAGAGACAGAGGTAGGACATAACCAGAGAAGGCACAACTCTAACGGCCCTCTCTATATGTTGAGCATTCTGTCACTCCCAATCTCAGTGTGTATGGCTGGACATCCCAGTCATAGCCCTTGAGGACATCTAGGTGGAGGTTTCAGGGGGTGAGGAAGTGGATCTGAAGTTCAGGAGAGCAAGAAGCAGGGACTAGGGATAGAGGTTCCAGAATCATAGACATGGAGATTGAAAGTGAAGTGGCAGGAATGGACAAATCCCCACATGAAGTGTGTGTCCAGTGAGGAAAGAGGACAGACTCCTGGGAATGCCCACCTTTTAGGATGGCCTGAAGGAGGGCCCCATGGTGGAGATGGAGGAGCAGTGGCCAGGGAGGTGGTGGTAGCAAGTGGAAGAGGGTAGACCCAGGGAAAACAAAGAAGCATCAATAGAGCTAAGTGCTGCTGAGTGGTCACTGAGGGTAGATTGAGAGGTGGCCCTTGGAACTGGAGATAAGGGGGGAAATGAGATGAGGGGACTTTGGAATAGGACATTGTTCCCTTGGAGGAGGAGCATGGACACCAGGCCATGGTGAAGTGTGAGAAGGAAGCAGAGAAAACTGGTCCACCTGAGAAGTGAGTGCGAAGCAGTGTTTTAACAGGCCCACTTACCCTTTGGGCATGAGGCCAGTTCCACTGTGGGACTGCACCATTGAAAAGAGAGTTTATTGTACTCACAGAGCCCAAGAGAGGGGCTGTGTGGGTAGCACTCAGGTGTGTTGGGAGGTAGGGGAGACATGAGCAAGAACCTGCATTGTGGTTTCTTCAGAAAGGGACGGGAATTGCAAGGCAAGTAGGCTTCATTTGGATCATTTTATGGGCTCTGGAGTGTAGCTCTTTCCAAGGCCACAGCTCCTGTGGTCTGCAGATGTCAGCCCTTGCATCTCCCTGTGCTTGTGGACTGGTTTGGTGATCCACTGGGTATCAGGATTCCATATGACAGTTGTATGGAATGGATCAATGAGGATAACCTCAAAGAATTTGTATGTGGAATCTTCACCAACCCAGTAAGAATTCAGGACTCTCAGAGCCTCACAGTAACATCCAGCTCGCTCCTCAGCAACAGACTAAAGGCTTCAAGCAAACTTTACCGTGATGGACATGCTTGTCATAGGTCATACCCTAAGGAACTGGGCATTTGCAGCCACCACGGAGTACACAAATCTTATATATGACATAACCTTGCTTGGCCTTGTATTTCAGTTTGCACACTTTATTGGGCTAGGTGGGGTGTGGCCCTATGGAGCTCAGATAGCTGATGGTACTGCTAGCAGCATACCCTGAGAAGAAAGCACATTACATCAGACTGTGTCTTCCTCCATAGCTCCTGTATGTACTTGTAAGAACCCATCATGGCTTATGTGATGACTATGGCCAGACAAAAAGGCTGTCCTTCCTTTTTAAGGCTGAGTAATACCCCAGTGGGTGGATTGACCACATTTTACTTATATCCATTGATGGACACTTGGGAGCTTCCAGTTTTTGGCCATTGCTCATAATGCTGTTACGAACATCACTGTGCAAAAATCTCTTCAAGATACTGCTTTCAGTTCTTTTGACTATATACCCAGAAGTAGAATTAATGAATGAAAAACATCTGTTTTTTTTTTTTGATCTAGCAATTCCACTTATGGGTATTTATCCAAAACAAACAAAATCATTACCTTGAAAAGACATATGCACCCGTGTATATATGATGGAATATTACTCAGCCATAAAAAGAAGGGAATCCAGGTACTTGCAAAAACATGAATGGATCTTGAGGTCATAATGCTAAGTGAGATAAGTCAGACAGAAAAACAAATACTGTATAATCTCACTTATATGTAGAATCTAAAAATAATTTAGAAAAACACGAACTCATAGATATAAAGAGGAGATTAATGATTGCCAGTGGCTGGGGGACAAAGGGGTGGGCGAAGCAGGTGAAGGTATCAAAAGGTAAAAACTTATAGTTATAAAAGAAATACATTCTGAGGATGTAAGCAACAACAAAAACACCTTTTCTTTTATCCCAAGAGCACAGGATTAAAGGAGGTTAAAATTTTTATCCCCTTACTCTCAGATTCCCAGGGGACATCCCAGCAGATGACTTTGTTGCCCATGTCAGGAGGAATGAGAAGGACAGCAACGGTGGATTTGAGGAGGAGTACCAGGTGGGGCAAGGACATAGGGGCTCAACTAAGTTCCATGCACCCACCAGACCTCTCCACAGCCTTAGGAATTAAACAGAAGTAGCGACATGTGTCTGCAAAAGTTCTCAGACATGATTCTGTTTTCAAATCATTGAAATCTTACACTATAACAATTCCTTGGGTCAGTCCTAGAGAAGCACCTCGGTTTTCCCCTGACATCCCTCTCTCTAGCCTATCCCTCCAGTCCACACCATCCCCCAAATCCTCCTAAATGCTCCACAGGGATGGCGGTGCATACATATTTTCATTTGTATGGGCGCTACAGAACTCCCGAGTGAGGGTAAATGGGAGGCACTGAAGAAGGCAAAAGGAGCAACAGGGGTGCCCTCCGGCAAGGGTGGAGGGGTTCTAACCTCTGCATACCCCTCCTCTGCCTCTGCTTCCAGCATTTGGCCCTGGGGGGCCACAGCCAGTCTCAGATGGTGGCCTCAGCTCCAGAAAACAGTGCCAAGAACCGGTACAGAAATGTGCTGCCCTGTGAGTCTAAAGCTTCTGCTGACTTGTTCCCAGTGTGACTTTGTCCATGCCCTATCCCAGCCTGTCCCTTGTCCTGGGGATATGAGTGCCCCCAACTCACTCTTCCCAGTGGAAGACCCCCACCCCCCTCAGAGCTCCCAGTGTGTCTGTGGCCCAGCATGACTTCGGCTCCTGGGGCCCAGTCTGGTCTGGGCCTTTCTGAGCCTCTCACCTTTCTCTACACCACTGGTGCTGGCCTCTTTCCCCAGATGACTGGTCCCGTGTGCCTCTGAAGTCTCTCCTCGGGAAGCTGGGGTCCGACTACATCAACGCCAGCTTCATGCCTGTAGGTTGTAGCTGGGAGTTGAGAGGGTACTCAAGGGGCCCAAGGATGGCCGCAGGGGTCATTGCTTTCTGTTTCTTTGGCCAGGGTCTCTCAAGCCCCCAGGAGTTCATTGCAGCCCAGGGTCCCCTGCCCCAGATGGTGGGTGACTTCTGGCGCCTGGTGTGGGAGCAGCAGAGCCATTGCCTTGTTATGCTGACCAACTGTGTGAGTTGGGTCGGGTGAGAGACCTGGGGCTGACCCTCATCCAGACCCTGGCCCAGACCTTGCTGGCTCCTTCCTGTAGGACCCCAGGCTCCTGCATCCCCCTCAGGCCATGCAGCAGTCCATGGGTTTGGTGAAGCTGATCTATTGACCTTGAGATAGAGGGTCTTCCTGGCTGGGGTGTGTGTACACCTTGCCACCTGTGGCTCCTGCCTGGTCTCCAGGGCAGGGGGTGCCCTGGCTCTGAATATGAGACACCACGCAGAGGTGCCCCAGGAGGGTTCTCAGGGCTTCCTGTTCTCTGATGTCCTCTTGTCCCCACCAGGTGAAGTGTGAGTATTATTGGCCTCTAGACACCCAGCCCTGCACTTATGGGCACCTGCAGGTGACCCTGGAGGGTGAGCAGGTGATGGAGGACTGGACTGTACAGGACCTGAAGCTCTGGCATGTGCGTCCAACCTTCTGTCATTCCCCCAGGGACCCCAGTGTGCCCCAGAGATGCCCTCACCCATCAAACACCATCCCCTTCCCCCAACCTTGGTTTTGAGCTCTCCCTCCCCAAAACCCTCGGTCTAGACACATGAGCAGAGGATTCTCCATGTACGTCAGTTCTACTTCGTGGCCTGGCCAGACCATGGTGTGCCCCACTCCCCCCACCCCTTGCTGGCCTTCTGGAAGGTGCTCAGGCAGTGGCTTGACCAGACCCCGAGGGGAGGCCCACCGATTGTGCATTGCAGGTGAGGATACCATGAGGCTTCCCCTTGTGAAAGCAATGCCTCCTCAGGACTCAGAGACCCAGAAAGCAGGTTACTTGGGTCCTTGAGAACTTCTAGATGAGGTAGAAATGGAGGCAGAGGGCAAAGAGGCAGTGATGCAGCTTGGAAGCAAAAATATGAGAACGTGGATGAAAAGATGGGAAAGAAAGTTGGAAAGGCAGAGGAGGAAGAGGGAGAAATAGCCAGAGGTTCTGAGAAGCATTGAAACACCTCCTTGGGCCCCTGTGCAGGGCTTTATCCCTCAGTCTCTTTGCTTTCCAGTTTATGCTGAAGCCACAGAAGATGAGGTTTCACTAAATGCAAATACAGGGGAGATAAAGAAGGGGTGTGCTCCAGAGTGACACCCAGCCTCTGAGTGGGGGCTCCCAACCTCTCTGCTAAACCACGTCCTAACACCTGCCCTGTCCCAGTGCGGTCCCTGTGGTGGCATCCCCAGCAGCAACTATTTCCCCCACCAGTGTAAAAGGAAGTCACCTACAGTAGCTTAGACTCTTAGCTTGAGCTATAAAGAGAAGTGAAGCGCTGATTCATGTGATGATGTTAGTGGACCTCAGAAACGGGGGCTGAGTAAAAGAAACTGGCCACAGAAAGTCACATAGTGTATGATTCCATTTACATATAATGTCCAGAACAGGCAAATCCACAAGGAAACAGTGGGGGTTTGCCAGGGGCTAGAGGGAGAGGAGAATGGGGAGCGGCTGCTTCATAAATGAAGGGTCTCCTTTCAGGGAGATGAAAGTGTTCAGAAACTAAATGGAGATGACAGTTGCACAACACCGAATGTACTAAATGCCACTGAGTGTTCACTTTAAAATGACTAATTTTTTCTTTAAAATTTTAAAAAATGTTATCATCTTGGAAGTTCATCTTCCCGTGTTTGAACCCCAGGTCTGTCATCTACTAGCTGAGTGACCTGGGACAAGCAACTTCACTTGGCACAACATTCACTTCCCCATCTGTATCATGGGTCTGCTGACCGTCCCTATTTTTCGGGCATGGGAGGAGTGGGGCAGGCATGTGCAGCACTTGTAGCAGGCCCTGGAAGGTATAAAGGACTCCAGAGAGACACATGTAACTGTGTCCTCCTTTATTAAGTGCCCCTACTTACTTACTGTGGCCCCCAGAACTGTGTCTCACTGAATAATATGCCAATCCCTGGGCACTCCAAAAACAGATCTCTCCAGTCTGTCTTAAGATCCTCCTCCTGTGTCCTGACCTCATCTTGTCCCTGCCTAGTGCTGGTGTGGGCCGCACAGGCACCTTTATTGCCCTGGATGTCCTACTGCGGCAGCTGGAGAATGAGGGTCTTGTGGGGCCCTTCAGCTATGTGAAGAAGATACGGGAAAGCCGGCCAATGATGGTGCAGACTGAGGTGATGGGCCTCCTGAGGGGACAGGGTAGGTGTGTGTGGGGCCCCAAAGGAAAGTGGGCCAAAGCTCACCCCTCCCTTTGTCCCTTCCCCAGGCTCAGTACGTGTTCCTGCACCAGTGTATCCTGCGATTTCTCCAGCAGTCGTCCCTAGCTCCAGCCAAGAAGGAGGCCACATATGAGAACCTGCTCTTTGAGAATGAGGCTGCTATCCAGGCCCACCAGGGGAAGCTGAGCTTGGGTCCCTGAGACCCCAATTCAGCCAGACTCAAACTCTGCATCCAGACTTCAGCCCAAATTCCTGGACCCCTGGGAGAGCAGAGGGCTGGGGTCCCAGAGTCCTGGGTCTTGCAGGAGAGGCTGGCAACCTGTACTGCTTCCCTGTGAGGGAGGGAGGTTAGGTAGGATCTGGGATTCCACCAGAAGAGGATGGGAGGAGGATGCTAGGGTCTCCCAGAAACAAGCTGGGTCCTAAGGAAGGAAGGAAGGAAGGAAGGAAGGAAGGAAGGAAGGAAGGACGGAAGGAAGAAAGGAAGGAAGGAAGGAAGGTAGGAAGGTAGGAAGGTAGGAAGGTAGGAAGGTAGGAAGGTAGGAAGGTAGGAAGGTAGGAAGGAAGGTAGGTAGGAAGGTAGGTAGGAAGGTAGGAAGGTAAGTCAAGGAGCCAGGGCAGCCAGGATCCCACCCATCTTTTACTCCAGAAACCGAATCAGTTTTCTAGGATCTCAGGTTTCCCAGCACCCCCTGTCTATATATATATCTTTTTATTCTATTTTATAATTTATTAAATTATTACCTTCCTCAGAGACCCTTGCTCCAATGGATTTCTGGGTCTGGAAATAATATTGAGGGGTGGGGATGCTCCTAGGGATGGGACGTTTAGGTACTGAGGCAAACGTCCTAGGAGGAAACTAGACGGGCCTACAATTTTGCCACTGAAAAATGTAGATTTGAAAGGTTGAGTCTCAGAGAAGGCTGGAGGTACAGAGTTTGGTGTCAAGGGTCTGGGCAGTATGGATATGGTTCCCTAAAGCAAAGAACATGGGGGCTTTGCCTCTTGGGCTTGGCAATGGTGGGGGGTAGACTTAGTGGGATGCTGTCTGCAGCTAATATGCTGGAGACTTTCACACTGAGTCTCTTGTCTGGATATGTGAATACTAGGGTCTCTGGAGAAGGTGTCCTGGATCCTAGGATCGAGTACCCTGGCTCTTGGTTCTTTGGGCAGTACAGGGGTTGCAGAGGGGTTGGGGCTAGATGCCAGAGGGCTGGACTAGAAGGCAGAAAATCCTGGGAGACCAAGATGTGTATCTGTCAGCGTCCTGGTGTTTCCTGGCTGGGAGAGGGACAAGGGGCGGGTCAGAGCTCTCCATCTACCTGAGACTGAACACGCAGGCGCGCACACACACACACACCTACCCACCCACCCACACACACACTCACACACACACCGCCCGGCTCCGCCCAGCCGCGCCCCCCCCCCTTTGAGATCAGCACCAAGGACAGCGCCACACGCTCGCGTCAGTGTTGGGGCCCGCGCCTCAGCGTCTCCCGTCTCCCGGGAGGGTCTGGTCCAGCTGGTAAGGAGCTGTTGGGATCCCCTCCCTAAACCCCATCCTTCCTCCCGTCCCTAGAGGAAAGGGGTGTATGTGTGTGTGTGTGTGTGTGTGTGTGTTTGTAACCCTGTGTGGAACCAACAGAGGGAATGGGAGGACTAGACCCTGAAACGTAGAGACTGGGATAAATTCGGCAGATTTGGGGATAAAAAGCCAGAGGAGAGGGAGGAGTGAGCAGGGGGAGAAAGTGGGAGACCTCGGGAGACCTAGACCAGAAAACAGGCAGAGGGTAAGCAAGACGTGGGGGAGCGGCGAGGGTCCGATGGGGGTACAGACAGAAGTAGGGAGTCAAGGGCTAGGATAGGGCTGAGACAGTCGTGAGAATAGGTGTGAACACAGAGCTCAAGATGCGCGGGAGAGACCAGCAAGCCGAGAAGGATGGGAGCCCAGCAGAGGCAGCAGACTGCCTCTCACCCCCACATTTCTGGAAAGAGTGGAAGAGGAGGGATGCCCGAGTCCGCTCCCAGGGCCAGATGTGGAGGGAGACCCCAGATGTGGGTGCCTGGACCAACGGGAAAGTCGCCCCTCCCCACCCTCGCTCATCGGGGATCCGGGGTAGGGTCCCGGGCAAGACAGGGCACGGAGCCAGCCGGCTGGCGGGAACTTGGCTTCCGTGCGTAAGCTCCGCCCGTTGTCGTGGAAACGAGCTATTGCCAGGGCAACAAGCGTGGCTTCCACCTTACCCAAAGCCGAGCCAGGCGTTGCTCTGGGCAATCCAGGGCACTGGTTCCCAGGTTCTCCTTCGCCCACTTGCAGAGGGGCAAAAAAAGGGCAAAAGTGAGCGGGGATCCCTGCAGGGGTCCCGGAAGGAGAGCACATCCCTTCGGGATAGGACTAGGTCCGTGAACGCACCCACAGCGTGCGCCCTTCTTCGTGGGAGGATGAAACGACATCCCCAGCATGCCACCATGCGGCTAGTCAGTCGCCCAGGGTGCAGATGTGGGTTCTCTGCTGTTGGAAAAATTCGATGGTGGCACGGGGTGGGCGTGGGGCACTAGGGTGCTTGGCCGCCTCCGCAGAAAGGACCGTAGGACCCCGCTGCCATGTTCCCGGAGCCCCCAACCCCCGGGCCTCCTGCCTCCGACTCGCCTCCGGACTCGAGTCGCATCGGCCAGAGCCCAGGTGAGCCAGACCTGAGGCAGGAGCCGAGGGAAAGCCCAGCCAGGATTCCCTGGAACGGGATTCGGACTGGCATACTGGGCAGGCGGGCTGGAAAATCCGGGTACTATCGTGGTGGAATCTAAATAAAATCGAAATGAACAGATTTGCCACAAAAATGAGAACTAGATCAAGGGGTGTGGAATAGATTGGAATCTTGGTTGGTGAACTGTAAGGTCCACCTCTCCCCTTTTAAAGATAGAGAAACTGAGGCCCGGTGAGGGGTTAAGGCTTCTAAGAGCATCAGGACTTGAGAAGAAAATTAGAATAAGGATTGGACGTACTAGGCAAGAAAAGCCCGATGGTGTCAGCCTCAATTAGGGTGTCAAATCACTTTATAGGTGAGATCAGTTGGAAGAAAAACACGGGAGTACAACAGACTGGATATGGCTAGAGGGAAAACAAAGCCAGGATTCCAACTTCCACATGTCATCAGGACTGAACTACCCATCTTGCTTCCTAAGGCCTCCATGTCTGTTGTGTCCATTTCCTTTGCAGTGCCCCCCTGGGCCCTGGCCACAATCGTCCTGGTCTCAGGCCTCCTCATCTTCAGCTGCTGTTTCTGTCTCTACCGGAAGCATTGTCAGAGGTGGATGGGCAAGAAGAGCCAGGCCCAAGCCCAGGTCCACCTACAGGAAGTGAAGGAGTTGGGCCAGAGTTATATAGACAAGGTCTGGCCTGGCCCAGGCCCTCAGCCCTGCCCCTTTCTTCACCCCTGCTTTCCTCCATTGCCCAGCAACCTTAGTTCCTGCTCCCTTCCCCCTATGCCCACCTTATTTGCCCATCTTTCCTGTGTGTCTAGCCCCAAACTGGATCCTGGGGACCTGGAGATGGACCAGACCTACTCACTGTTCATAAGAACCTTCCAGCTTGGAAAAGTCAGACACGTACACAGACATTCACAATTCAGGGTTGTATGTGGCATGTTAGTGGCAGTATAGGGCATATAGAGGTGCAGAGAAACTGACAGTCTACAGGGCCCCAGAGGCTTCCCAGAGGAGGAGACACATAGAGTTAACCAAGAATAGAAAGGATATTCTAGCTCAAAGAAAGCACATGTGCAAAGCCTTGGAATCCAGGTTCTGACAAGTATTTGGAAAACAAAGAGTCATTTCCACACTGGCTGGGGCATAGAGCACAGATCCATTGTGCTCCAGAGTGAAGTGGCTAGAGAGCCATCAGTGTCCATGTAATGAGGGTGGCTGGGAGCTGTGGAGAGTTTTGAGCAGGAGAGGACAGGTTCAGATGAGTGCTAGAATTAATACTCTGGAACTCATGTGGGGCACTGACCTGGGGCAAGGAGACCAGGGAGGAGGTCTTATGGCAGCCCTGAGAAGAGAAAGGAACCATGAGCTGGAAGAGGCCATTGGGGTGGAAAATGAAAATTTATAGGTGCAAGGACCTGAGTATTAGCTCTCTGAATGCAGAGTGAAATGATGCTCACCTGGAGCCAGGGAGCCCTGGGTTTCCAACCCAGAGAAACCAGCTGTGTGACCTTGGAAAATTCACTGTTCCTCTCTGAGCTTCAAGTTCGTGGTTCATAACTAGTATTTCCCCTCCTTCTCAATAAATAGCTGTTATAATTCTTACCCATAAGGGAGGCCTTTTAGGGTTCTGGTACCCAGTCTCCATCCCTACCCTTTAGCCAGTGACAGTCAAAGATCATCTGTATCACCTTCAGTACTTGTTGAAATGTAAATTCTGGACCTTGCACCAAAACTACTGAGTCAGAATCTCTGAAGTGAAGGCATTTTACCACACTACTCATGGGAATTCTGATTCACACTGAATTTTGAAAATTGGTGACTTAGGTTAAGAAGCCTTCTGGTTTTCTTGTTCTAATTTAGAATGGAAAATACACAGTACATATGCCATTTCTCTTCCATATTGTGCTGTGAAAAGACCACTGATCAACATAGCAATTTGCACAACCGCCCCAATACATCCATCAGCTGTGAAATAAAATCTCCTGCCTCCTTCCCAAAGGCAATGAGACACTATTGTGCTTGTTTTTCTAGTTTAGGCATGGTTATCTGTTGCAACGTATGTTTTCCCCAAGCATAACAGACAGCACTAACCAAACATTAACATACTGTATATGTGTTGCTATAGCTATTCCCTGCCTCTGGCAGACATCAATAGTCAAACACTGACTCTCCTTAGCCTACAAATGCTGAGGGGATGTATGAGTCTCCCTTGGCTTCTAGGTCTGGAGGGTAACAGGAGGAAAGGTTCACCAGCCCTTGCTCCTGGCTCCCTAAGGTGCAGCCAGAAGTGGAGGAGCTGGAGCTGGCACTGTCCGGGCCTGGGCAACAGATGGCAGAGAAGCATGAGCTAGGACGACTGCAGTACTCACTGGATTACGATTTCCAGAGTGGCCAGGTAGGTGTGGACCATGGGGATGTTTGGGCAGGGGGTGAAGGGAGAATCCCAGGAGGGTCCAGAAAAAAAGTTAGGACTAGAGGCCCCTTATCACTGTACAGCTGCTGGTGGGCATCCTGCAAGCCAAGGGGTTGGCGGCCTTGGATTTGGGTGGCTCTTCAGACCCATATGTGCGGGTTTACCTGCTGCCAGACAAGCGGAGGCAGCATGAGACCAAGGTACACCAGCAGACGCTGAACCCACACTTTGGGGAGAACTTTGCCTTCAAGGTAAGCACCTGGCCTCAGTGCCCCACATTTCACAGCCTGCCCCCAGTTCCTAGAACACTAGGGACCAAACCATTCTGCTCTTTCTGGAAGTAGCCACAGCTCAAGTGGCAGCTACCAGCTCTAGGGACTATTCCATTGGCTCCTAGGTGGTCCCTTTGGGGCACTACAGACCCCTGGGCTGTTCCCTTGGTCCTTGGGTTGTCCCATTTGGGTTCTATGAACTGTCCCCCCCAACTGTCCCCTGTGCCCCTCACTGCCCCACTTGTCTCCTTTGCCCTGATGTGTGGTTCCCCACTTTTTCTCTGAATGCCTTCTCTCTACCTTGTGTTCTCTGGGCGCACCCCCTCCAGGTCCCGTACGTGGAGCTGGGGGGCAGGGTACTGGTCATGGCAGTGTACGACTTTGACCGCTTCTCCCGCAATGATGCCATTGGGGAGGTGCGGGTTCCCATGAGCTCCGTGGACCTGGGGCGGCCAGTGCTGGCCTGGTGTGAGCTGCAGGCAGCTCCGCGGGAGGAGGTGAGCATACTTGGACCTGCCCTCGCAACTAGGCCTACTCCACCCCACCCCCATTTCCAGATGTTTTACTTGCTGCAGAAGGGTACTCCTAAGGGTGCTCCTGGGTAGATTGCCGCCTTCCCCCTCAGATCGTACCCCTGGAGTCTTAGCTCTGGACCATTCCACTCCAGGACAAGGGGGAGCGAAGAAGGGTGGCAGAGGGGATGATGTGGGGGGACTCTAGAGATGGGTTCCTCTCTGTCTTTTAGCAGGATAAGCTAGGGGACATCTGCTTCTCCCTCCGCTATGTTCCCACTGCCGGGAAGCTCACAGTCATCGTCCTGGAGGCTAAAAACCTGAAGAAGATGGACGTTGGAGGGCTTTCAGGTGTGTGGGAAGCAAGGAGGTGGGGGAGCAGGGAGAATCCTCTGGCTCAGGTTGAGTTTCTCCACTGGAGGGTCCCTAGGGGGAGAGGGAAGTTCAGGCTACAATGAGAGGATGTAGATTCGATTTGGGCACAGACAGAGGAGACCTGAGGGGTGCATGGGGTATCTCTTTCAAAGAAGAGTCTCAGGCCATTCCCTGGACTCAGCAGTGGAGGGGCTGACACTCCTGCTTCCTCTCTCCAGATCCGTATGTCAAGGTCCACTTGCTGCAGGGTGGCAAAAAGGTGCGGAAGAAGAAAACGACCATCAAGAAGAACACCCTGAACCCGTATTACAATGAGGCCTTCAGCTTCGAGGTGCCCTGTGACCAAGTCCAGGTGAGCTCAGATCAGATCCAGATTCAAGTAGTCCCTCTTCTTGAGCCCCAGGCCCCTAGAAATCCCCATTGCTCGGGGAAAGGGACTCCTTAGCTACCCCATGAAGCCAGGGCCTGGGTTCTGAGCTTGTGTTTTCAGTTTCCCTCTATGATGACCAGGTGGCCCCAAATGGGACCTGGATGCCCCAACCCTCTAGGAGCCATGGCTACTAAAAAAAAGAGACTTCCCCATAGCCCTTTAGGGACAGGCCCCTCTAGCCACCTAAGAGTCCTGGAGGTTGGCCCCCCTTAGGAGACTGCTTCCTAAGAAGGCCCCTAACCATCCTTTGCAAACGGGATCCTGAGGGTTTCTTGCCTATAGAATCTGATCACGTGGAAAGAAAGATTTCAGAGCATCCCCAGCCCCTCCTGGTGCCTCTGCCCCCAACTCTCCTTATTCTTCCTCCCCTGCCTATCCAGAATGTCCAGGTGGAGTTGACTGTGTTGGACTACGATAAGCTGGGCAAGAATGAGGCTATTGGGAGGGTGGCTGTAGGGGCAGTGGCTGGCCGGGCTGGCCTGCGGCACTGGGCAGACATGCTGGCCAACCCCCGACAGCCCATTGCCCAGTGGCACTCGTTGCGGCCCCCTGACCGGGTGAGGCCACTGCCTGCCTCTTGACCCCACCTTCAAGCCCCTGACCCCAGACTCCTGGCCAAAGCCATGCTCAGGCCTACCTTTAAGCCTCCTCTGACTACTAGCCACCCCACCCCCCACCCCAGTCATCTGTCCTATTCCTGCCTTCTCACCCCCATTATGCCAATCACGATAACTTGCCAACTCTCCCACAGCATATACCCAACAGCCCCAGGGACCTCTCTGGGGAGGGGAGCAGTTTGGTTCTCCACCTACCCACCCATGGTCCAACCCTTTGCTTTGACAATCAGTGATCCCATCCTGCTGTCTCCTTCACTCTACACAGGACCACCCACTCCTGTCCCAGCCTGATTCCTGCACTCCCCCTGAGGCCAAATAAATACTCAGCAACTTTGGTGGCCTGGCTGGGTGCTTATTGTTAGGGATGGGAAGGGGTGGGGACGGGGGCCCAACAAGGAGCCTCACCTCCAAGGGTGGGATCACATGGGTGAGATTACGGCTGCCTATCCTGGCAACACACTGAGATAAACTCACCCATGCACACACCCATCCAGCCTCTCACCCACTTGCTCATTTATTCATGCCTTCATTTATTCATTCACTTACCCCTCTGAGTGCTGTGAGGAGTCAATGAAAATTCACTTACTCATTTGTGAGTTTATCATGACTTTTCCAAGGTCGTGTGGCCGGGCGAGGAAAAGAGGCAGAGAGCCAAGGCTCTTTGGGTACTGCTCTTTGTGCTGGATGCTAGAAATGATCTGGAGATGTGTCTCACTCAAGTCTCTGCCCTTGTGGAATTCAGGTTGTCACCTGGCCATCACCTCTCAGCCAGCAAGTGACAGGGCAAGATGTAAACCCAAGCATGTCTGACACCAAAAGCCATGTTATCAAGAATCTTGCTGTCTGGTTGCCCTGATATGAAGTAGTAGGAATCACAGGGTAGATAGTTGTGGCTATTTGGCTGGGGACGTAGGAGCAGAACTCAGAGGAGGAGTCCCAGCTGGGGAGTGGAAGGATGAGCTAGATTTTTTTAGGGGAAGAATGGGGAGGATGTTAGCAGGAACAATGTAAAAAATACACACCTGCAGGCAAGAGAGAACTTGCTTGCTTCTTGCGTGTGCTGTTACAAAGTTTCTGAAACCCTGGTTTGCCCATTTATGTGATGTAAATACTCTCACTTTGGTTGATTTCAAGCCACGAATGTAAAATCACTGAATATGGAGTTGGGAAGAGATGTCTACTAGTGCACCAACATCAAGTTGATGAGGGTCCCAAAATTTAAGGTGAAGCCAATGCCCCTTCCTGCCACCCCTTCCCCTCATCAAAAAGGAATCATTCATTAATCAAGATAAATAGTATTTTAGTGCGATGTTTTTAAAAATAAAAATGCAAAAAAGAAACCCACAATGAACAAAATGTGAACATTTTAAAGACAGAATCTGACCCTGTACTTGGACCACTCTGCCTCATCCTAATCCTGGCCCTAGTTCTAAACTTTATGCATGGACAGTCTGTGGTTGCAACTTACCAATTTGATGTTTTTAAAGAAACTATTGCATTAAAATACTATTTTCTTCATATAGGTACAAGAGATGTAAATAACCATAAGACCATCAAAAATAGTAAAATATAGTAAAATAAGAAGTATGAGTTTCAACTATGTATTACCTTTATTTTAATGTAATGTATTTAATTGGAACTTAGTTAATTAACAGTAGTTAATTTAGTAAGAAAATTCATTTTTAGTAATGACTGAGTGTAATAGCCAGGTCACAAAATTCTTGAAAATTTAACAACCAGGGGCCAGTGCTGGTGAGCCCCAGGGCTTCCCTGTGTTGCCCACCTGGTGAGAAGTCCTGTGTAGTAGTGTCAGAGTGTGAGAGATAAAAGGACACAGAAGTCTATTGTTTAAGGTCTATGCCACCTCACTTAATTTGGATTAATCAAAATTCTTTTCAGTTCTAGTTTTGAATCAGCCCAGGCCTTTCTCATCCCAGAAATTTGGACCTCTCTCGATTCCTCCCCAATCTCTAATGACTCCACCCCTTCTCGTCCAGCACCGTCGTCATGACAACCGCGTCCACGCGCCTGACTCTGACACGTTCCCAATTGGCCAAAAGTTCAAAGCAGGCGTGTCCCTCTCGATTTCGTTGGTTAGTTTATCATAGACAAATTCTCACTGGCTGGTTGATCGAAGAGGACGGGAGCTATAAGCCATAGTTGTGGAGGGGTGCGGAATCGCAGCGCAGCACCTCGCGAGGAGAAAAGGGCCACCACAGGATATCTGGAAGGATAGAGGTGAGGAGGGTTCACCTGGAGCAATGGGGTGAGAAATCGGGGGCGGTGAGAGGGGAATGGATGGTAGATACAGAGACTATGTTCGCGGATTCCTTGGATGTCTGTCCCGCAGGGCGATGACCACACCAGCAGGCTCCGGCACGGGCTTCGGCTCCGTGTCTTGGTGGGGCCTGTCCCCAGCGTTGGACCTGCAGGCCGAGAGTGAGTCCCCCAGTCCAGCACCTCATCTGTCACACAGGCTGCCTTCACAGCCTGGCAGATGAAGCGCTAACGTTCTCTGAGGCTCCAACGGCAGGGGGCGTCCCCGGGTGAGGCTTCCCTGGTGATCTCTCTGCAGACTACGAATCCCAGAATGCTTAGAGGCACAGTTTCCTTCGGAACCTAGGCCAGAGGTGTAAAACCTTCTGGGAGTTGTAGTTCATTGTGTTGGGTGGCAGCAGGGGGCTCTTTCCAGACCCATCCCGAGACCGCTGTCTCCTTGCCAGGTCCTCCTGTGGATCCAGACTCGCAGGCCGATACAGAGCACGGCACCCCCCAGCTAGATGTGCTGCTGCTGGGCTCCGTGGATGGGCGGCATCTGCTGCGGACCCTGGCCCGTGCGGCACTCTGGCCTGCCAGGAGGTTCCAAGTGAGCTAGGATTCTGGGTCCTGTGGAAAGAGGTGGCTGAGGTGTCCCACGCCTGGGTTCCCTAGAAGCCAGAGACACAGATCTGAGAATCATTCTACCCTGTCCATCCTTCCAGTTCTACGTGCTGGAGAATAATCTGGAAGCTGTGGCCCGGCACATGCTGGTCTTCAGCCTAATCCTGGAGGACCCTGCGAAGATGGGGCTGCAAGGTCAGTTGCAAGCACCTGGCATTTTGGCTCCTAATCCCTCTTCCCTCCTTGCAGGAATTCTGGCATTTCGATGTTATAGTTAAACATTTTAGACATTGTTCCCCATTTCATCACTTGCTCACTTGTTTGAAAGAATTTTGGGGAAAAATCCACAATAGGTTTTCAAAGTGTTCAAAACTTCCTACAGTGAGATAAGTCCAGATGAGGTTAAGAAACTTCCTGACCACTAATGAGTCCCCAGATGCTGAGAGAGTTTGGCTGAGTGGAGTTCAGTCCTTCCCAGGCCTCTATCAGTGAGAGGTGTGAATCACAGTCAGCCTGGAGGAGGCAGCCTTGGAAGTGAGACTAAAAGGTGGAGGGAGAGGAGAGTTTGGGCAGGGAGACAGAAGGTGATTATTTCTCAGTAACAACAACTTCAGCTCAGTAACTAGAGCAAAGTCTGGACTCAGACTCTATTCAAATTCTTGGGCTAGCATCAGCCCCTTTCTGGACCTCAGTTTCTACATTTATAAAATGGGAAATCTAATAGTTTTTGCCCCACAGAGTACTTTTGAGGATTCAATGAAAAAACAAACAAACAAACAAACCATATAGCTCCTGGCTATGCATATAGAGTCAGTGCACTTTAGCAATTATTGTTACAATTATGAGTGGTAGCTGTCAGCAGTAGCCCGGGGTCTTCATAATACACTGCACACACTTCACATTGTACTTTGTATAAAGTTTTTAAACAACTAGAACTAAACTAATCTTATCTACATCTAACCAAAGGGATAGAGGTCTCTTATAAGGTTCTTAAATAATCAAAATGAAACCATTTACAAATGGATATATAAATTTACTGACATAAATATATGTATATACAACTAAAGATGTATAGTTATCTCAGATTCTTAATTAAAATGAAACAATTTATATTGTAACATTTTAACATACATATATCTCCATCTCCCTCTGTAACCTTTATTTTTTAATGTAAGGAAAACAAACATGAAATACAGGTTTGGGGTTATCTAGGGAGGGGGAACAGGTGAGGAGATCTAGAGGTATAAGTCATTCTTCATGTTCTAGCTTTGAGGTGGGTGGAAGTTTGCCAGGGTCTGTTGTACTCATCATATGACTAGGAAATAAATTCTATAAGGATGGTCTGCGTCATACAGAACGCGCCATTCTATAAAGGGTGTACAACACGGGTCTTATTTCTGGGCTCACGCCTTGCGCCCCGCACCACTTTTCTCTGTCCTCCGCGCAGAGAGAAGCGAGACCTTCCTGGAAGTGTGGGGGAACGCGCTACTGCGCCCCACGGTGGCCGCCTTCGTGCGCGCCCAGGCTGACCGCCTGGCACATCTGGTCCCGGAGCCCGACCGCCTGGCGGAGCAGCTACCCTGGCTCTGCCTGGGCACCCTGAAGGTGCCGCTGCCTGGCCTCATCTGTCAACACCTGGGACCCGGGTGGCCGCGAAAAGAATGGAGATGGGCGGCCCCAAAAGATTCGCGGTGGTGGAGCGGGGTCGGGGCTTGGGAGTTCAACTCCTAACTCCGCGGCTTGCGCTGTGGAATTTGGTCTAGGGAGTGGCTTCTACTTTCTGAGCCTCATTTCTTTCATTTGAGAAACGGGAGAATCATGCCCTGGGGTGGAAAGGAAGTGTTAAACAGGAGAGGCCGCTCTCTCTGCAGCCCCTCTCCCTCCCTCTCTCCCCATGCGTGTTGGCGGTGTAGTTCCGAGAGCGGGACGCCCTGGAGGCTGTGTTCCGCTTCTGGGCTGGCGGGGAGAAGGAGCCTGAGTCCTTCCCCATTAGCTGCCTCTGGGACATGAGGCTGCGCCACTACCTGGGTTCCCGCTACGATGCCCGGCGCGGTGTCAGCGACTGGGACCTACACATGAAGTTGCACGACCGTGGGGTGAGGAGGTTGGGGTCCCCCAGTCCTGGGTGTGAAAGAGGAGGGACCCGAAGCCGGGACTCCTGCGTCTTTGGAAGGAGGGGCCGGGGCCCATACACTGGATTCACTGAGGCCTCTCTTCTTCCCACCCCTTTCCTCAGGCCCGAGTCATCCACATCCGCGAGTTCCGGCGCTGGAGGGACACAGGCGTTGCCTTTGAACTCAGAGATTCCAGTGCCTACCATGTGCCAAATCGGACCCTGGCGTCCGGTCGTCTCATGAGCCACGTTCGTGTCCACTCCCTGCCCTGGCTCGCTTCTTCTTTTGGGGGACCTAGGAGCCAAGATCCCCAACATCGACCTCATCTACCTCCTTTCTCCCTAATTTCCCAGCGCGGGGAGCGTGTGGCGGTGCGAGGGTACTGGGGAGACATTGCCACAGGGCCCTTCGTGGCCTTTGGAATCGAAGCTGACGACGAGAGCCTCCTGCGGACTAGCAACGGGCAGCCGATCAAGGTGTGCAGCTCTGGGTGCTGGTGCCAGGGAAATGTTTGCGAGCCCCACCCCTTGCATCCCAGGCCCCGCCCACAAAGCCCTGGGCTCCACCTCCTTGGGCTACATCTCCATACCTCTCTGCTTACTAAAACAACCCGGGGAACCCAAGTTCGTCCTGCAGATGCTAACTCTGGGCATGGAGTGGTCAGAGGGTGGCATACTGTAAGCCCCGACCTCGCTGTCCTATCCAAGCTTCTGACCACGCCCGTTTCCCCCCACAGACAGCTGGCGAGATCACACAGCACAATGTGACCGAGCTGTTCAGAGCGATGGCGGCCTGGAGGTGTGGGAAAGCTGCCCAGCAAGACCCCATGGAGGTGCTGGGCCAAGCGGATGGAACCCAGGAGCCTGGTAATCGGTGGACTCAGCTCTTCCCCTGAGATGGGAGACGGCTCAGATGATAAAGTGGATACATCATCCTTCCCAAGGGAGAGGGACCTGGGCCCCCTTTTGGAGCTTTAAGCTTTAGGGCTTTCAAGGGCCAGGGTGGACAGATATGGTTCCCACTACTTGGACAAGCGAGCGCCCCTTTCTGACAGTCCATCTCTTTTTTTTTTTTTTTTTTTAGGCGAGGCAACCCTTGGTTGATCTCACAGATTGCAAGGACTTTGTCAGCTTAACAAGCTTTTTTTTTTTTTTTTTTTTAACTTTTTCGCCTACAGCACTTGATATTCCTAGGTGGTCTCCCATCCAAGTACTAACCAGGCTCGACCCTGCTTAGCTTCCAAGATTAGAACGGATAGGGCTTGTTCAGGGTAGCATGGCTGTAGACCGTTTTCTCCTTTTTGTATTTCTCTCTCTTTTCTAAATCTTGACACCACTTTTAGCATTCTGAATTCCAGTAGTAGATTCTACGCCTTCCTATAGAAGTTTAAGGGGCTGAGAACATTGTAAGGAGGCACTGGTCTCTTCCAGCTCACTTTTGGAGAGAACCGCCCCCCCCCCAAATCTGGTCATGTTCCTTCTAACCATTCCCCAACCTGGCCCTCCCAGTTGCCTGGACACCCTATGTGGCCTGAGTCAACATCCCAAAATTTCCCACGAATCCACCCAAGAGAAAGGATGAAAAATATCTTCAAGACATCCAAGCTTTGTGTGTCTGCCTAACTGCCAGTCTTCCCCAGCAGCCTCCAGCCTGGAATCCTTCACTGTCCACTTCCTGCCCCTCAGCTCTGCTCAGACCCTCCACCACAAGAGCTGCTACAAGGGACGGTTCCATCTTCTCTACATGGCCTGTGGGTAAGAGGACCTGGGGTTGTCCAGGCTTCCATCTCCCAGCCCCTCATCCTTTAGACCCAGAGTCCAGAACCCAGGCCATCCTCCCTCAAGACCTGAAAGTCTGGCCTCAGCCCTCTCCATTTCTCTACACAGGATGGTCCATCTTCTCAGCCCTGAGCTCGGGGCCTGTGTAGCCCCTGGAGGACGCCTGATTGTGGAATTAGCACGGTGAGCCAGCAGTGTGAAGGGCAGGGAACCAGACTGGGGCCTGAAAGCCAAGTCCCTTAACACACTGCCTCTGGATTTCAGGTACCTGGTGGACCTGCGGCATGAGCAGCTGCAGGGGTTTACCACCCGGGTTTCGGAGCTAGCTCAGGCAGCTGGATTCTCCCCACTGCCTGGGGTCAGGCCCTCAGAGACCTTTGCACGCTTCTATAGGTCCGAAGATTCTGCTACCAACTGCATTAACCCAGCAGTGGAGTCCAGGACTTCAGCCCCTGAAGTCCTGGCCCCATACCCTAAAGTGCTGGATCAGCCCCCTGAAGTCCTGGACCCATCCCCTGAGGCAATGAACACACCCTCTGAGGACCTGATGCAGTCCCTCCAAGACTGAATCCTACCCTCTGAACCCCTCCAACTTCCCTCAGATCTTGGGGTTAACTCTCTGAGGCTTTAGCTCCAACTCAAAACCAGAGAGCCTGACTAGATCCCCAGAAACCAAGTCCCCATCTCTAACTTCTATAGTCAGGTCCTGCAATTACAGCTTGCCTCCAGAACACTCAGTTATACCTTCATAGGTCTCACTCCCCCGCAGAGGTTGTTGAAATTTCAGATTCCATTCCTGGGAGTCTATCTTCTATTCCTAGAATTTAAGATGGTTCTCTCAGAGTTCTACACTCCACCCCAGAGACTCTAAACGCAGCCTAGAGATTGGGCCCTGGGTCTTTGGCCCTCTGCGTTGTCCCCTGGTGTTCCGTTCCTAACTGGGGATGGGATGTCTCCTCTCCTGGAGCTGATCGT
Source organism: Macroglossus sobrinus (assembly GCA_004027375.1). Taxonomy (NCBI): domain Eukaryota; kingdom Metazoa; phylum Chordata; class Mammalia; order Chiroptera; family Pteropodidae; genus Macroglossus; species Macroglossus sobrinus. The sequence goes on from PVKZ01002277.1 coordinate 173,327, forward strand.
TACCCACATGGTCTAAGTAAAGAGAGTCTGGTCTTCTTCTCCATGTGTCTGTGTGTCTTTCCTGTCCTCTGTCTCCAGGGCTGGGGCAGGGAAGGGGCCAGAAGTGGTCAAGAGAGGAGAGCCAAGATCTGATTTCTGGGTTTCCATGTGGACTCAGAGTAGATTTCCTGGTGCTGTCGCCTGAGTCCCTGGGCATCCTACACCTCAAATAAATCAACAAAATTTGTCTATTGTCATGCCACCCTGAACAAGCCCGAACCAGTCTGATCTCAGGAAGGTAAGCAGGGTCAGGCCTGGTTAGTACTTGGATAGGAGACCACCTAGGAAGACCAGCTGCTGTAGGTGTAAAAAATAATAAGGGATTGTAAGATGACAAGGTCCTTGCAATCTGTGAGATCAACCAAGAGTTGCCTCACCTAAAAAAAAAATAAAATAAAAATTTTATTGAGTGGCTAGCCGGTTTGGGGCATTGAGGATGACCATAAGATGAATAAGAAAGACAAAGCTCCAGTTCCCCCAGACTGCAGTTTAATGCAGGGATGGGGCCTGGACTCCTGAGTCTGAGGGAGGACCGCCTAAAGGTCTGGACTCCTGGATCAGAGCAAAGGGACTAGATTCCCAGGCCGCCAATGTGGAGGGTTGATCTAGCTGGAGCAGGGCCCACTCCACCCCTCACGTGCCCCCTTATCTCTCATCCTGGGCAGGGAGAGGAGGGGACAGCAGTATATTTAGTCTCTGCCCTTGCCCTTTATCAGTGTCCTCAGTGAGGCTTGAGCAGCCTGAACGAGACCGAAGTCCCAGGGGTCTTCGAGGTCATCCCGGACACTCCCTCACTGACCCTCAAAGAGCCTCTTGTCGCTTCTCTGCCTCTTGCTACTCCTGGCTGGAGTATCAGCATGGCGGACGAGTGAGTGAAGCTAGTAACTTGGTCTCCTGAGGCTTGAGACAGTGGGAGGTGGATCGATTTCCTAGGTTCTTGGTAGAGGTGAGGGCTGTGAGGCGGGACCCACGGTCTGAGAAGGGAAATGGGAACAGGACTTTTGAGAGACGGAATGGGTTTAAAGTTTGGGAATCAGATTCCTAGGACCCGAGAGGCGGGAGCTAGTGGCCAGATCTCCTGGTCAGAGGAGAATGTGGTTAGGCGACGGACTGGACAGGACACAGGCACAGCATTAATCCTCTTTCCTGGTTTCTCTCCCTCCAGGAGCAGCGATGCGGTGAGAGCAGGCGTAGACCGGCCCCTCTGGGCGGGGGAGGGCGCTGTAGGGAAGGCTCTGGGGCGGGAGGCTGGAACCCTAGGAGAAGCCTAGGAGAGGGGCTGAGGGTCCAGGTGGTAATGCAGCTTCGTTCCCCCAACCCAGGCCGGGGACCCGCGCCCCGCGTCTGCACCAGTCCACCGCCGCTCCTCTGTCAACTACCGCGCCTACGCCACCGAACCTCATGCCAAGGTGGGGGCGGGGCCAGCGCGGTGGGCGGGGCCGGAGTGAGAGCCTCGCGGGGGTCCAAATTTCTACTCTGTGGGGGCAGGGCAGGGTCCTCAATGGAAATGAGAGTACCATCATGGGCAGAGCTCCAGGATATGAGGGGCTTCAGGGGCGGAGTTCTGCACGGGGCAGGACAAGGATTGGTCAGCGATGCCTATGGGCAGAATTCCGTTGCCCGTGGGAACTGCAATTGCTAAGGGGACAGTGAGTCCAGATGGTGGATAGTGCTGGGTGGCGTAGCGTCGGTATACCAGGGGCTCGAGTTGAAGGCGAGCCCAAATCTGGACCTGACTTGAGGGGGTGGGTTCTGAAGCTCCTCCCACCGTCCACCTTCGGATCACCCGGATCTTTCCTCTCTCTATTTCACCCCGGCAGAAAAAATCTAAGATCTCCGCCTCGAGAAAACTGCAGCTGAAGGTGTGGATCGGCCTGGAGAAGGCGCCTAGGTGTTCTGAGGGGCGGAGCTTGAAACTCGGGGCGGGGCATCGGATTGTCCTGGGTGGGCATGGCTTAGAGTGGTGCGTCTTGGGGCGTGGCTTTGCGGCGGGGAGGCCCCGCTATGGTAGGAATGATGGACGTTGAGGGGGCAGGTCTCTGGACTTGGCCTTGGATTAGAGGAAGCGTGGGGCTAAGGCGGCCTCCTTGCACGGTCTTCGCCACGCTCACCCTTCCATCCGGGTGGGCTGCGATCCCGGCGTCCTATCCGCAGACCCTGATGCTGCAGATAGCGAAGCAGGAGCTGGAGAGGGAGGTGGAAGAGCGGCGTGGAGAGAAGGGGCGCGCTCTGAGCACGCGGTGCCAGCCTCTGGAGTTGGCTGGGCTGAGTTTCGAGGAGCTGCAGGTACCGACTCCAGTTAAGAGACTCCCGTCCAGCCTGGGGTCCAAGGTTCCCAGCATCCTGTCCTGCATCCTTGGGGCTCCCGTCTAGTCGTCTAGTCAATATCCATCCTCTTGTGCTAGGGACCTTGGACTCCAACCTCCCAGGCCTCACCCTCATGAGTTCAGAAATATGGCCTGTAGCTGCCTACAGTCTCAAAACCCAGAGGTCGGTTCCTCTAGCTCTAATTTCTGTCATAGTCTCAGGACTCCTGGCTCTGGAGTTCTGTTTTGCTCACAGTTCCCTAGAGTCCCACTTCAATTTATTCTTTCAGTACCAGAGGCCCAGGTCCCCACTTCCCTTCTCCCTCAGACCCAGGAGTCCAGGTCCCCAGCTCCTCTTCCCTTAGACCTAGGAGTTCAGGCCCCACACTTATCCTCCCTCAGACCCTGGAATCCAGGACCCCAGACTTACACCAACAACACATACCACTTTTCTCTATCAGGACTTGTGCCGACAGCTCCATGCCCGTGTGGACAAGGTGGATGAGGAGAGATATGATGTGGAGGCAAAAGTCACCAAGAACATCACAGAGGTGGGAGGCAGTCTGGTCCCTTCAGGGTAGGGTGCAATGCCTGGGGCTGTTGTCTCAGCCTGGCTCTTTACAGCTGCTCTTTACCGTGTGGACAAGGTGGATGAGGAGAGATATGATGTGGAGGCAAAAGTCACCAAGAACATCACAGAGGTGGGAGGCAGTCTGGTCCCTTCAGGGTAGGGTGCAATGCCTGGGGCTGTTGTCTCAGCCTGGCTCTTTACAGCTGGTGGCTTGTGGTTGAGGACACTAGGAGACCCAGGACAACTCTGTGAGTGGCAAGGAGGGGGCAGAAGGATGACTACACTATGGCCAGGCAGAGGGGGCAGCACATGCAAAAGCCAGGAATTGAAACAGCAGAAAATATGTTTGTGAAGATATGTGGCTGGAGCATTGAGTGTTGGTAAATGAGCTCAGGATGGGGAACCGTGAGACACAGGTAACTAGATGGTGATGTGCTGGTGGTTTTCAGAGGGATGAGGCTGGGGCAGATTGGACAGGGTGTCTAGTTCCGGGATGAGAAACTTATATTTTGTTTTGAAGGTGGTGGGAGCCTGAGCTAGGGAGACCCTGGATGAGGCCTGGAGGGTGGAAGAAGGAGACGCGGAGGAAGGGGTCTCCACCTCCCCTTATGTCTGCCCACAGATTGCAGATCTGACCCAGAAAATCTTTGATCTTCGGGGCAAGTTCAAGCGGCCCACCCTGCGGAGGGTACGGATCTCTGCAGATGCCATGATGCAGGCGCTGCTGGGAACTAGGGCTAAGGAGTCCTTAGACCTGCGGGCCCACCTCAAGCAGGTGAAGAAGGAGGACACGGAGAAAGTGAGTGTTGCTAGGGCCAGGAAAGGGGATGCTTAGAGGAGAGGGTGTAGGGGCAACAATCCCATTCTGAGAGCAGATGGAGCTTGGAGTTGTGGGGATCAGTATCTGGTAAGTGGTCCTCAACAGGAAGTATAGGAGGGGCAGGAAATGCAAGAGGGAGACAGGGAGTGCAGGAGGGAGACAGGAAATGTATGTGGGAGATTGGAAGTGCAGGAGGAGGGAGATTAGAAGTTTATGGGGCAAATTGGACAGAACTGATGAGAGGACAAGAAGTATTCCAGAACCAGATCCTTGGGTAGGTGTCCAGAACAGAGCATCTTGCAGGTTGGAGGGCAGGTAGAGGATATTTGAGAGGCCATAGACCAGGAAGGCACCTTGACCTCTGACCCCATTCCCCCAGGAAAACCGGGAGGTGGGAGACTGGCGCAAGAACATCGATGCGCTGAGTGGAATGGAAGGTCGCAAGAAAAAGTTTGAGGGCTGAGCTTCCTGCCCCTGTCCTGGCCCTGGGGATGGCCTTGAAGAATAAAGCTTCTCTCTGAGTTGGGAGTGGCTATGTGTGTCTACTGGGGTGGGGGTGGCTCCCCGGAAGGAACAGAGCTGGGTCTCCAGTACAGGACATTCTGAACTTCTCTGCACCCCATGAGGGACACAGATGTCAAGAGGAAGGCTCAAAGAGACACACAGAGACAAAGGGAGAGAAAAAAATATAGATTCATGGAAAGAAGGGCAAAGAAAGGGAACAGAGAGAGAGAGAGAGAGATACATACAGTGAGATACAAAGACAATGGAGCCCTGGAAGAGACAGAAATGAGGACCCATGGAGACATAAAGAGAGACATAAAGAGAGACCCCAGAAAGAGCAAGAAAGGCAGAGATATGGACACAGACCCAAAGAGACAGAAACTGGGTCATAGACATTCATGGAGAGACCTGGAGACAGACACAGAGAGGCAGATACTAGGGACACTCATAGAAATGCAGAGACAAAGTGTACAGAGAGGGAGAGATTCAAAGTGAAGAACACTGAGAGACAGAGATGCTGAGAGCCCAAAAAAGAGACCCAAAGAGAACCCCCTTAAAAATGCATAGAAACAAATAGAAATTGGCAGACCGTAAGAGACAGAAACAGTGAGACAGAGTCACCAAGAAGCTCAGCGGGGTGAGGAGTCCTGCTCTCCAGGGCTGGCTCCCTTAGAGGTCAGTGTCATGGTTTGGCAGGGAAGGAGGAAGAGGAATACCAAAAAAGGTCCCTGTCAGATGGAGGTGGGAGTGGTGAGGTCGTGCAAGCCTGCTGCCCCACCCTCTCCCCTCCTCTGATGCACACCTGCTTCCCTGCTTTAGCTCTTGTTGTCACCAGAGTGGAATCCTGGTGGCAGACAAAGGGGTGGGGGTATGGGGTAGAGGTGGGGAGGGGGAGACAGAGACAGACACAGAGACACTCAGATGAAGAGTCATAGAGACAAAGGAGAGACAGAGACAGAAACAGGGTATGAGAGATGGACATCCAGAAAGACACAGAAAAGGAGACCAGAGCCTTGGAAAGAGAAAAAACATCCCTGTACCCAAGGATTGCTGTATGCTGAGCTCAGAGTGTCAAAGTGCTGAGTTCTGTGTGCTGTAGGGTGGGGACCATGGGGTGCTTAGAGCCATCCAGGGTCCATGGGAGGTGCTGAGGGGGTGGAGGAGGGGTCTCGGAGCAGCCAGGAGGTGCCTGGATCCTGAATCTGGAGCTAGAGTTGGTGTAAGGAAGCCTCTGTGCCTGGCTAGTATTTGGGGAAAGGAATTCTCTCTGCCTCCTGCTCCCTTGGGGCGGGGCTGAACTCCAGTATAAACCCAGGGTGCTTCAGCCTCCCAGCAAGGCTTGGCTTCTGCCCTGCGGTTTACTGCCTCCACAGACCCAGACTTAGGTAACTACCTAAGGGCCCTGCGGTATCCTGGAGGGAGGGGGGGATGGGAGATGTGTGAAGAGGGATGGAGGCAGAGGGGCACAGATGTGGACATCTGGGAATTTGAAAGGCAAAGGTCTTAGGGGGATTGAGGATGGAAGGGAAACTTAGATTTTGGGGGTTACAGAATCAGGGTTTGCTGGGATTTGGGTGTCCCAGAGGTCTCAGAATCAAGGAATCTCAGAAATTGGGGATATTTGGGCTTGGATGTCAGTCTAGTTTTCAGAATCTGGCGTTCTAGGAATGGAAGTCTCAGGATCTGCAGTCCTTGAATTGCAGGTGTCATAATTCTGTGGCCTTATGAATTGGGCCTCTAAGTTTGGGCATCCTGATTTTGGGGTCTCATGATCTTGAGGTTTCAGAATTTAGGAGGTGTCAAGAACTGGGGTCTTAGTGGGGTCTCAATCTGGAGTTATGAGGACTTGCTGGAGCATCATAAATTGGGGGTCTCAGGATCTGTGGGTATCCAGATTTAGAGGGAGTCACATGACATGTTGGGGCCTGTAAATATTTTGGGGTCAGGATGAGGTCTGTGGACAGACCCTGCTCATGATCCTGTGGGTGAAGGTGAAAAGAGACAAGTGGGGAGATAAGCAGCCAAAGTTGAGGGCAGCATCTGTGGTGGGAGAGGGGACTGGGTGTGACTGATTACTCCAGAAGCCCCCCCTCCCCTGAATCCCTTTTTAGGATGTGTCCTCTATTTCACATTTATAACATCTCCCCAAAATAGCCCCTGGGGGTGGGGCAGCTATTGTCTTCAGGCCACTGTCCCTTTTCAAATACCTTGTCCTAATCCCAACTCAGATCGGGTTCCCATGGACCTGTCATAAGACAAAGAGAACAGCTGGGGGGCGGGGAGCACAAGCTGCAGCTTTGGGGCTGTGCCCTGAACAAACCTCCCAAAGCTCTATCCTCACATGGTTTAGGAATCAGCTTCCAGCCCCTCCTCCCTCAGACCTAGGAGTTCAGGCCCCCAGTGCCTCCTCCCTCAGACGTGGGGGTCCAGCCCCCCAGCCCCTCCTCCTTCGGGATCCCACCCTACTCTGCCTGTCCTCTGTGGTCCTTAGGTCGTACCAGGATGTCAGATACGGAAGAACAGGAATATGAGGAGTGAGTGATGCTGGCGGGAGGGCTGGAGGCCTGGAGAAGTGGGGACACTCCACTCTCCAACATGTCTAATTCTCCCCTCCATCTTTCCCTCGCACCTGTCCTCAGGGAGCAGCCAGAAGGTGAGTGGAGAGTGTGCTGGTCTGGGGGCTTGGGAACACTATTTGGATCTCAGTCAGTGGGAAGTGAGGGGAGGTGCGGCGTCCTCCTGGGAAGGCTCTTGGGAAGGAGCCAGTGCAGAGAAGCGGGTGAGCCCACCCTGCCCAGACTCCCCCCACCCCTGGTTTTTCTGTTCAGTCTCCCTACAGTCAGGGAGAAAAGCTCATTTGTACACACGTGCAGCTGAGACCCAGGAGGTCCCTAGCTCAGCAGAGACTCATACTGGGTCCCCAGTCCCCGTCTCTCAGTCCCCCCCTCCCCTGGTTCCTGACGCCCCCTCTCCTCTGCCCTACCCCTTCCAGAAGAGGAGGCTGCGGAAGAGGACGGCGAGGCTCTGGACTCCGCAGGTCTGGAGTTGGACGCCGGGATCCGGCTGGGGACTGGGTGAAGTGGGGACGCTTGTCCAGGGTTGGAGACAGCGGTGGGGGTATGGGGGCTCCGAGGGCTTCTGCTTCAGTTCCTTTAACAGCCTGTCCCCTTTCTCCCCTCTCTCCCCTCCGGCATCTGGGCGTGGCCGCTCCCCCAACCCCAAACCCTGCTCCCCAAATCCTCGCTTCGCCCCTGCCTCTCCCCAGCCCCCGAGGAGCCGGAGCCGGTGGCAGAGCGAGGTAACCGCGGCTGCTTCGCTTCCCTAGGACGATTTTGGGGCCCGGGAGCCCCCAGATAACTTCAGGACCCTGACCTCCACGAGGGCTCCCTCCCGCCCCACTAACCCGCCCCAGGCCGGGTCCTTTAAGATCCGGAGAGCCCGCACACCCTCTGGTGGCCATGAAGGGAAATCGCCTCGCAGCGGCTTTAACCCTTTCCTTTCGTTCTTAAAAGGACCAACAGCCAAGGCTTCTTCCCCAGCCTGGAGGAATACTTACGGAAGGGTTGGGTGTTTGCGGAGAGGCGCCCCCACCCCATCTTCACCCCCAACCCTGTCTATTATTTTTCTCCTCCATATACATTCAAAGGTTGGGGCCTGGATTGTAGAAGGGGCTGGCACTGGGAGGCGGGATTCCTGCGTCCCCAAGGGGGAGGGGCCTGGGGACACAACTCCTGGGTCACAGAAAGAAGAGAGGGGGCTTGTCCCCCTACTCACTTCACTGCTGGGTCTTGATGGAGGAGGGCAGGAGCTCTGGGTATGTAAGAGGGGGGTCTGGGTTTGGACCCCTGGGCTCTCAGAAGTGTGGGAGGGGGAAACCCACACCGGTTCTGAATGTATATCTGATGTGTGTGACCCTCTTCCTCTTTTACGGCCACCCTGGTTTCCCTTCTCCTGTGGTCTTCCACCATGCCCTCTCCCACCCTGGAGAGCAGCAGGAGTGAAAGGGCCTGGGGGGTGGGACGTGAATCTTGGGGGCTGCCTCCTCTGGGTGTGTCAGGCCCACTCCATAAACTCTGGCTAATTATGTCTTTGTATACCCCCACCAGAAGAGGAGCGCCCCAAACCAAGGTGAGATCCTAAGGTGTTCCCAATCGTATCCTTTTGAGTATCCCCCACCTCTAGAGATAGGGTGCAAGGCAGGCAGAGGAGAAGAGTAGGGGGAATTATAGCAGAGGAAAGATTGGTCAGTGATGCCTTCCTTCAGCAAATCTATCCAGAGAAACTCCCATTGTGTCTGGCGCCTGAGCCCCTGGCTGCCCAGTTGGTGAACAAGACTCAGATACAGCAGTGGCAGCCAGGGTGCCAGTGCAACACAGATGAGTGCTCTACATGTGCCCTGGGCAATCATGAAAGGCTTCCCAGGGGAGGTGAAGGCCACCTAGTTGAAGGAGATAGACGGGAAATTGCAGACGTGAAAACGGTGTGGTGCGTGCAAGGTTCCATGGTAGGACCTAGACCCAGTCTCTCAAGGAGCAGATGCAGATGCAGGTCCCTTTGATGAGAAAAGCTGTAAGCTAGGGGAGAGTATGAAACCTCACAGAGTGGAGCAGGTCCTGGAGTGGGTGACACTGGGGCCAAAGCTTGGAGATACAGGGAGGCAGCAATTTGAGCGTGAAAGAAGACCTGTAAGCCGTAATTCTCTGGGTCTCTGGACAGTGGTGGGAATTTCACTGTGGCTCGAGTGCAGGGTGGGGACAGGAAGGCCAGGGCACTGGAGGGTTATGGAAGGGTTTGGAGGCAAGAGGCATAGGGTCAACATAGGGTCAGCATAGGGTCAGATCTGGGTATGAAAGCACATATGTGCCCTAGACTCAGGGAAGGCTTGTTAGAGGAGAAAGGCCTCAGGGGGATGGAATGTATCAGGGGAAGGACATTGCAGGCAGCAGTAACAGCATGTGCAAAGGCTTTGGGGCACGAGGGCACAGCACAAGGCCAGGGCACTGTGCAATGTGTCTGTGAGTGAGGAGCGGAGATTCTGGAGAAGTTGTCTGGGGCTTAGGAGAGAGTCTGGGCTGCAGATGGCGTCCGCCAATCCTCAGGAGTTGATGATGAGCAGAGTCGATTAAAGTCATGGCGGTGAATGAAATTGATCATGAAAATGTACTATAAATGAATAAAAGGGCAAAACTCCTTAAAGGGCTCACAGACCAAAGAAAGAGAAAGAGACAGAGTGCTGATCCCCCTCCAGCAGCCCTTCACTGAAAATGGAATAGAAAACATTGAATTTTTTTTTTACGAGCTTCAGGTTAAAAAGTAAAATAAAACACATAGAATTTAATATATTTTATTCAACCCACAACATCCCAAATTTCATCATTGCAACAGGTTGTTCGCATAAAATGTGAGATATTTTAGATTATTTCATTTGTACCACGTCTTTGATATCAGGTATGGGTTTCACTGGGACAAGTCACATCTTTGGTGTTCAGAGCCACATGTGGCTGGTGGCACCATGCTAAGACAGCAAAGTGGGCAGTGTCAGGGAAGTCATACTGTTTGTCCTCTTTTGTCCATTCAGCCGCCCGGTACCTCCGTTGATCCCCCCAAAGATCCCGGAAGGGGAACGTGTGGACTTTGATGTGAGTAGCACAGAGGGCGTCACCAGGCGCCGCTGCTAGCCCTTAGGGTGCCTCTGTGCAAATGAGGAAAAGGTGGCCCATTGGGTCTGCCTTGGAATTAAGTCCCGAAAGCCAAGGAGGGTCAGAACGCAGTGCTTTGCTGCCATCTGCTGGAAATTTTGTAAACTGCCAAACTTATCGCCTTCTGCTGGGAAGGGCTCCCTTCCCGACATCGCAGAAGGGTTGCTGGGGAATGAAGGGCCACCACACGCTGTCCTGTAGGACATCCACCGGAAGCGCATGGAAAAAGACCTGCTGGAGCTGCAGACGCTCATTGACGTGCATTTTGAGCAGCGCAAGAAGGAGGAAGAGGAACTTATTGCTCTGAAAGACCGCATTGTGAGTGGGGCGAGGTGGGACTCCCCAAATCCTCCACTCGCTCCACACCATCTTTTGAGTCCTGGGCGATAATGGAGAGTGGTCCCGCCTAGTGCAGACCCGAGGTTAAAACTTTGGGGAGTGTACCCAAGTGTTGCCACACTCAAATTTGCACATCTCCATTGTTGACCAACTCTGGGTAGGGGTGACTAGTAGGTGGTGGTCCCTGCTTCCCCCACTCCCCCCAAATTCTTCTTCATTCCCAGGAGCGGCGCCGGGCCGAGAGAGCTGAACAACAGCGCTTCAGAACTGAGAAGGAGCGGGAGCGACAGGCCAAGCTGGCGGTGGGTGACCCACCCTGGGATCCCGGATACTGTTCTTCCACTGGATGCTCCATTTGCCATTCATGATAATCTCTGGGATCCTGAGAAAGCCCTTATGCTTTATATTCCAGGATCTTTCTGGAATTCAGCTGAAAGATAATTTTATTGGCTCTAAAGTCTAAGGCGATTCTTGCTTCAGGCATGTCTGAATTAAGGACCTCAAATAATGTCACAAAGACCTAGCCTTTCTCTTCCTACCCCTCTGCCTATCTTTCTGTGGACACTGGAGTGACTGGCTCATATCAATTAGCTTGGGACTTCCCTGGTCTGAACCTGACAATACTGTATCTTGTCTGTCCCAGGCAAACTGGAGTTTTTCATCCATCCCTAGTTGGGGGACAGTGGTGAGAACATGTCCATTGGTTTAGGGCTTGGAAATATGACCTGCTTTGGCATCAAGGAGGGGCCACTTGGATCACTTTTGAGAAGTAAGAGTAGGAGTAGGGTGATGTGGTAGGCAGAGTGATAGTCTCCCAAAGGTGTTCACATGCCAATTCTTAGAGTCTGACGATGGCACCTTACGCAGCAAAAGGGATTTTGCAGATATGGGTGAGGGTCCTGAGATAGGGTTTATGTGGGTGGGCCTGACACCCTTATAAGAGGGAGGTTGGGCATCAGAGTCAGGTCCTTGAAGATGGAAGAAGGGCTCACTCACCATGGGGTGCAGGTGGCCCCTAGAAGCTGGAGAGGGCAGGGGACTGGAGCTTTTCTGGAGCTTCCAGAAGGAACAGCCCCACTCACATATTGATTTTAACCCAGTGAGAACCCGTGTCTGGCTCCTAACCTGCATAATCATGAGATAATTAATTTGTGTTGTACTAAGCCACTAAGTTTGCAAATTATAGCTGTGATAGGAAGCTGACTCGGGTGGAGAGTGCTAGACATGCAAAAAACATCAAACCACCTCGCAGCCCTTCCAGTGGGGAGGAGGTTCGGTTTGGTCAAGCCACTATTTCTGAAACATGCAATGCACACATATTCTAGATATAGTAATGCTTTCATTAGACATTCTAGAACCCCTTCCTCAGGCTTGAGGCCATCAGCCTCTTTATTGTCCCAAGCCCTTCACTGCCATCACCAGTTAACTTTCTTGACCCTCTGAGGATGGTCATTCTCATCTCATGAGACTAAGGGAGACTAAGGCCCAGAGAGGTGAGTATCTGTACTGAGGTAACTGAGCCAAGTTCCCTTTGTTTATCTCAGGTTGGAGAAATGCAGGAAAAGCAAGCACATCCCTCCCTCATTTTAAATGTCACTGGAAGGATACTGGAGGAGGGACTTGCAGGCTGTCGCACAGCCAGGCCTGAAAGGGACAGAGGGGAACTCGCCATCTCTGCCTGTTCCCACCTGGACTTTGTCTCTTTTCTTTGGGTCTGAGGCCTGCCCACATCTCCATTTCAGGGCCCTGCCCCCTCAATGAGAGTTCATCCCCTCTTCTCCACAGGAGGAGAAGATGCGGAAGGAAGAGGAGGAGGCCAAGAAGCGGGCTGAGGATGATGCCAAAAAGAAGAAGGTTCTGTCTAACATGGGGGCCCATTTTGGGGGTTACCTGGTCAAGGTGAGTTTAGCCTGCTGGGGCCTGAGGTCCGTGATCCCAGGGAAGAGACAACTAAAGGGCTCGGGGTCCTAGGGGAGATGGGGAACCATCTGGAGGCTCCATCCACCAGCTCAGGATGTCCCCTTTCTAACTCTCAGGCAGAACAAAAGCGGGGTAAGCGCCAGACGGGGCGGGAGATGAAACAGCGCATCCTATCTGAACATAAAAAGCCTCTAAACATTGACCACATGGGAGAGGACCAGCTCCGGTAGGTGGTGGCGGAGGGGGTTGTGGGGTATGAGACAGGCAGATAAGGGGACCCTCACCCAGATCCAGGTGGTGGAAGCCCCAGGGTTGTGAGACTTTGGGTAACTTCCTCCCTCTCTGGGTCCCTGTAGCCTCCTCTGTGAAATGTGTCACTGATATAAGACCCACTTTTTGTGGGTGACAATACCTGTGAATCTGGGAGGTAATATGGTAGAAAGCCAGATAACACCGGTCAATGATATTTATAAAATTATGTTGACTTAATGGTGTTATTTAATGTCTTTGGGCCTCACTTTCCTCATTGGTAAAATGAGGATGCGACAAGAAACTATCTCACAGAGCTGTGAAAGGTCAGTGACATAAAACAACAACAACAACAACAACAACAACAACAACAACAGCAGCACCAGCTCACGGTGGAGTGCTTACAACCCTCTGAAATCAACATTGTTATTACCTAAGTACTAAAGGTGAACAACCTGAGACACAGAGAGGTTAAGTAACCTTTCCAGGGTTGTACAGCTTGCAGTGGAAGAGCTGGGATTGGAACCCAGACAGTCATTTGGTGTAGTCGCCTGTGCTCTTCATGACAGTGTTATAAAACCGTGTGATAGTAAATGTTTAACAGCTAGATCTCCAGGGGCAAAAATCCAGATTTGAGCATTTACCCATTTCCATAGTGTAAATACTCCCACTATGCTGATTTCAATCTAACTGTGGGAGGATACTGCATGCAGAGAAGATGCGAGAGTGAGCTCTTGGAAGGTGCGTGGGCTGCTCCAGCCCACCGCTGGCTATGCGCCCACCCTCCTGAGCATGCTATCACGGGGCCTGGCATAAAATAACATAGTTAATATTCACTTTCCCTACATTTTCCTGTCCCCCACTATACATCCACTCATAATTTGGGTCCACTTATATTTTTGGAAGAATCTCCACTTACCTAAATTCTATTTATTACAAAGAGGTCATATGAAAGTCTATAAAATTTTAAATAAAATATACCATGAATGAGAGGGCTTTTGAAAACCATTAGCTGGCAAAAGAAAATGAGGAATGCTAGTAATAAAATGAGTAGTAACAACTAGCTGTGTTGAGTGTTGAGAATGTGCCAGGCACTCTACATCCATGATCTCATCCTTCAGCATGTCAATGCAGTAGGTTTTTATCAGTTAATAAGTTTGGCTTCCAAGTAACAGATATGACTATAGCATCCTAAAATGCAGAGCTTTATTATTTTTTTCACATAGAAAATGTCTACAGTCTACAGGTGGTATGACAACTCTACAAAATCATTAGAGACCCCAGACACCTCAGCTCTACCACTTTAGCTCAGTATTTCCATAGTCAAAATGGTCCAATATAGCTGCTGGAGCTCCAGCCATCACATTTAAACAGCAGAAAGATGTTGCATGGGAAACACCACAAAGCCTTTCTTGGAAGTCCCAAGAAAGGGACCTACTTTCATCCCACTGGCCATCCCTACCTGCAAGGGAGATTGTGGGGAGTGGCTTGTTAACTAGGCCTATTGCAAAAAGTTCTGTTTCTGAGGAAGAAAGAAAGAAGGGATGTTGGGTGGACAACTAGCCATCTCTTTGTTTTGTTTCTACTTTTTTTTGGGAGAGGGGAATGGATTTCTAGGGGAAGTCACTTGGCCTTAGCCACACCGCCCTCCCCACCCCAAGAATGAGAGAGCTGGGATTTGAACCAGGGCTTTCTGACCCTGGAACCTGGGTACATGACTGTGACCTCATTCTCCCTTAAGGAAATACAAATCTGCCTTCTGGAAAGGGGAAAAGTGGGCAGAGATTTTAAAATCCTTTGTTTCAATTCATGTTGAATATTTTGGTCTCAATTATTAATAAAATGGCACCAATAACACCAAACTCAGAGGTGCACTGTGTGGCTTAGGATGATTCCTCAACCCCTCTCAGCCCAGGGTGTGGCCTGGCACCCCCTATGACAGCCCATCTGCCCACCAGGGACAAGGCCCAGGAACTGTCAGACTGGATCCACCAGCTGGAGTCTGAGAAATTTGATCTGATGGCGAAGCTGAAGCAGCAGAGATACGAGGTGAGATGTGTCTCTGCTGGGGGTCCAGGCCAGAACAGGATAGGAAGGGGCAAGGGTGGGCCAGCCTGTCCCCCACTGTCCCAGCATCTCCTTCCTGCTTCCCTCCACAGATCAACGTGCTATATAACCGCATCAGCCACGCACAGAAGTTGTAAGTGTGAACTGGCCTGCACCCCACACCCTCCGTCGGTGTCTCCTTCCTTCTCCATCCACCTCATTCTGAGTTTCAACCCTTCACTCCCTCTTGGCATCTGTACCTTTCTCTATCTTTGTCTCTCATTCTCTGTCATTTTCTCTGTCTCTCTTCTGGGGTCTCAATTCCTGTTTCCATGTCCCTCTAAATCACTGGTTCTCAAGGAAGGGAGGCCGATCTTGCCTCCCAGGGGACATTGGGAAGTGTCTGGAACATTTTTGGTTATCGCAACTACATGGGGGGAGGCCAGGGTTGCTGCTCAACACCTTATAGTGCACAGGACAGCACCCCAGGGCAGAGTGGTCGGGCCCCACAGGTCAGGAGTGCCAGCCCCTTCATCACACACATGTATTGGCACCCATACAGATATCTCAGCTCACCACAGGTGCCCAGTCCCACACGTCGGTGGGACTAACCTTTGACTATGAACCACATCACCTGTCAGAGAACCTTAATGAGAATGCATTTGCACACCTTGTCCTCTGGGCAGGGAGGGCAGGTATTTTGGAGGGCCTATCTCAGATGTCAGGGCAGCCCTCCTTCCTGACACAGTCCTTCTCCTGCAGCCGGAAGGGGGCAGGGAAGGGCCGTGTTGGAGGCCGCTGGAAGTGAGGACCTTGGCGGTGGCCCACCCTGAAGCACTTGGGAGCCGCTGCAGTGTTGTCCCATCTGTATCGTGAAATAAATGCTCCACCTGCTGAGTTCTTTGATTATTATTAACACGCAGCCGGCCTTTCACAGTTAGCTGACTTATCACCAATCTGCTGGCTGCTTGGAGAATCCTCAACTATCATTATGATGCTATGTGGCATTGAACCCTCACACACAGCTGGTAGGAAAGCAAAATGGGGTAGCTGCTTTGGAAAATGGTTTGGTGGTTCCTCCAAATGTTAGACATAGAGTTACCTTAAGGCCCAGCAGTTCCACTCCTGGGTATCTGAGAGAACTGAAACATAAGTCCACACAAGACCTTGTGCACAAATGTGGCAGCAGCATTGTTCACAGTAGCCAAGGTGGAAACAACCTAAGTGTCCCTCATGATGAATGGGTATGATGGAATATTACTCAGCCATAAACAGGAATGATGCACTGACACTCACTACGACGTGGATGGACATTGAAGACATGATGCTCAGTGGGTGGGAGAAGCCAGACACAAAAAGCCACATAGGATATGATCCCATTTATATCATGTTTCCTGAAGGTATATCCACAGAGATACGAAGTTGGATTAGTGTTTTCCAGGGATTGGGGAGAGGAAGGGATGGGGTGGGGGGTGAGGGCTAAAGGGGATGGCATTTCTTTTTGGGTGGTGAAAATGTTCTGGACTAAAATGGTGGTGGCACAATCTTGTGAATACATTAATAAGCACTCAGTTGTACACTTTGAAATGGTAAACGTTTCAGCATGTTAAGTATTTCTGAATTGAGAAATGCAAAGCCAAAAAAAAAAATGCAAAGTTGCTCATGGGAGGATCAGTTCAGTGACAAAGGAATGCCCATACCTTGTCGCTCTGTTCTTGTGACTTTCAGAGTGGGACCTACATTAGTGAGCATGTAGGTCTGGCTACTGGGCCCGAAACCCAAAATGACCTCAGCTCAAGCAAGTGCGTTGGATTCTCTCAACCCTGAGAGTCTGAGTTGAGATGGGGATCTCTGTTTCATGACACTGTCCTGGTGCAGGCTCCGTCAGTTGTGTGGCTACTGTCCTAAGGTCTTGCCTTTGTTCAAGGGGTGAGTGCTTTGGACTGAAAGTTTGTGTTTCTCTAAATCCATAGTAGAAGCCTGAAACCCCAATTTGATGGTGTTCAGAGGTGGGGCCTTTAGGAGGTGATCAGGGTTAGCTGACATCCTGAGCTTAGGGCCCCTATGATGGGGTCAGTGTCATCATGAGTAGAGGAAGCGACCAGAGCTTGCTCTCTCCACCACGTGAAGATCTGGTGAGAAGGTGGCTGTCTGCAAGCCAGGAGGAGGTCTCTCAGAGGCAGTGGGCCATGCTGGCATCTGATATCCAACCTCCAGAACTGTGAGGAATGATGGCTGTTTTAAGACCCTCAGTCTGTGGTCTTTTTATCATAGCAGCCTGCATTGACTATGACAATAAGAGTGTTCCACCAGCCTCCACAAACAGGTCAGCCATGGGGCGTCTTTCACAATATACTTCTCTCTTAAATGTAAAAGTCTCTTTTGTGCAAGTAACTCTTGCAAGGACAGTTTAAAAATAACAGAAATCACAACTGACTTATAACGTGCTTGGTTAGCCTTATTTCCACAATGGACAGGAGAGTAAACTTTATACTTTGCCAACGTTCTCAGTTCATCCCTTTATCTGAAACACCCTTAAGATGTAGCCTGGCAGATGCCAGGTTTTCTGCCTGTTGCAGGGGAGAGGGAACATTTTTTAAAAAATCCTTTCTGAGGTTAGAGAATGTTACTGAGTATGAAAATGCCTGTACACAACCAACATCTTCTACCTATCAGATAATTTTTAAACTTGAAACTAAAGTCAGTGTAAAGATTGCTAATAGAGCTTATGGTGGGAGTACATCCCAGTTTGTATGGAGTGAGCAGATATCTCAAATTGTGTCTCCCACAAATAAACGATCACAGTCACAAAAGTACAGGTGTATTCATATCAATGCTTTACAGACATCATAAACACAACCACCCATAAACAGCACACACTCAGCCACAAACACAATCGAAAATGCACACAATTATAATGTGTCGAGGTTACAGACAGGCCAGAAATACATAACATACGGTTGATTAACGGCTTTTAGGTTCCCTAGAGAAAGAGATCGGTATGGGAACTGTGGGTTCAGGACGACACATCCCAAAAGCCACCAGGGTTGCTAACCCTTTTCTATCTTTTGTAGTTTATTTCTTTGCACAGGCCCAAGGACTTGAGAGCAGGCCGTGTCTGTCGCCCCTGTCCAGATTTCAGCGCCTCTCTACGACTTTCATGGGTCTCTGTTCCGGTCTCAAAGTGCTCGCATCTTCCCCAATTTGGGTTTAGGTGCAGGATACCTCAGGTGAAGGTTGCTTCATGCTTTACAGTGCTGCGCATGAGACGACTCGCCTTCTGAAGCGATTCCAACGCCTAGCCTTGGACTATACATCCCAGCATGGCTTGCGAGGATGTATAGTGGCGTGCTCCACGTCACTGGGTGAGCGCGGGAGAAAGGCGTTCACCCAGACCTTGGGTTCCTTTCCTGTTATGATCCAAGGGTTACTAACAGGGACTTTGGACTTCTCTTGCCATTGAGCCTGATTTTTTTGGGTGTTTGGAGGCTCTGCTTAGGATCAACTGAACCGTTAGGAGCGTGGCCCTGCGGACTACATTTCCCAGCGTTCCATGAGGCTTTTGGCCAATTGCCGTGACCTTAGTAATGCAAATTAATTCCCAGCATGCCCTAAAAGACCACCCAGGGAGTCTTGGAGGCGAATTGAATAACGTGGTAATTAAGGGCTCAATTTCTTATGGTGCCCTGGTGTTTCACACGACCGAGGAAATCCATTCACTCGTCTATTCAAAAGCTATTTTCTATCGCTTACTCTTAGGCTCAGTTCTAGGCTCTGGGAACAAGGAGCACCCAGAGAAGACAAAATAAATTCCTGCCCTCTTGAAGCTTATTTCTAGTTGAAGGGAGTAGAGTCCAAAAAATAAGTCATATGGTATGAGAAAATCTCTGTGATACGGTCTGTGGAAAAATTAGTTCTCTACCTTTTAGGGCTCCGAGGCCGTCGAGTGAGTACCTTTCCTACCAGATTCCTTCACCTAGATGATGTGTCTACATTTCCCAGCATGTTCTGGAGCATTCCCTCAATCAGATTTCTGTTAGACGCCTGGGAGGGAGGTAGCGCTGACCGAGGGCGGATGAGGCCCCGTGGTGGGCTGGGGCGCCGATCTGGTGTAGGGTACTGATGCCGTTGGCATTGGTCGAGTGCAGCACAGCGCAGGTGGGCAGCGGGGCCGGTGCGCCTCCGGGCTTAGCGAGGCCCGAATATTGCCATTGCCAACTTCCGCTCGTAGACTCCATTTCCCAGAGCTCCCCGCGGCTCTCTACCGGCCGCGGACTGCATTTCCCAGCGCTCCCTGGGTGGCGTGGTGACGTTGCGCGCCGGGCGGGGGCCGGCAGGTCCTCCAGCGGGCCGCTTGGGGCTAGCGGTAATTCCCAGGGCCCCTGGGGCTGGCGGCAGCGGCGGCGGCTCAGGCCTGAGCGCTCGCTCGCTCGCTCGCGGGGCGGGCGGGCGGGCGGTGCGATGTCAGGCGAGGACGGCCCGGGGGCGGGCCCGGGAGCGGCGGCGGCGGCGGCCCGCGAGCGGCGGCGGGAACAGCTGCGGCAATGGGGGGCACGGGCGGTCGGTGAACCTGGCCTCAGAGAGCGGCGCGCTCGCACTGTGCGCTTCGAGCGCGCCGCCGAGTTCCTGGCGGCCTGTGCGGGCGGCGACCTGGATGAGGCACGCCTGATGCTCCGCGCGGCAGACCCCGGCCCCGGACCCGAGCTCGACCCTGCCGCCCCGTCGCCCGCCCGCGCCGTGATCGACTCGACCAACGCCGACGGCATCAGCGCTCTGCACCAGGTCAGCGTCCCCGCCCCTCCCGGGACCTTTTCCGCCCTCGGTCTGCGCCACCTCCTTCCCCAGTCCAGAGTCAACGTTGCCAGTCGTGGTCTGCACCGGCGATTCCGGCCTCGGCCCTTGCCATCCTATGCTGAACCCTTGTCCGAGCCCCCTTTCCCATCCCACCCACCTCGAGCTCCCCTCTTCCAGTCCTGAGCCACTAGAACTGGCCCTGGTTTTTGCCACCCCACGCTGGACCCCAGCCATTGCTGATGGCCTCAGTCTGGTTCATCTCGCTGGCCCTGGTTTTGTCACTTGTTGCTGTCCTCACCAGATCTTGAGCACCGTCTTCTAGTCTTGTTGGTGCCACCTCCACCCTGCCACCTCTTCTGGCAATGCTGGTATCCCCTTTGGCTCACTGTTGTCCCCTTCTTCCAGGCAGGTACCATTCCCTGAGGAGCATCCTATTTCCTGGGCCTATGCGCCCTCCTCCCTTGGTCTCTGGCCTGGGTCAGCTCTTGGGTAGGCCCAGATCTTTCCATGCCACTTCTTGAAGGTTCCCATTCTCCACCTTGTTCTGTGCCATCTGTTGCCATCTAAGTGTGCTCTTTCCTGCGGGTTCACTCTGACTTCGAGGCTCTATACCTTTGAAGTGGGTGCTTACCTCATCTGGGGTGCCCCACCAACTCCATCTCAAGCTCTCCTAATTCTCCTTCTGAGACCTTTGCCTCCTCTTGCCTCCCACCATATGCCTTCTCCCAGGGATGATTCTGCTGCAGGCATCTTTCTCCTCCCTTCTCCGCCCTTCCCATGGCCAGGCCTGCTTCATAAGCCTTTCTCTGGGCAACCTCAGAGCAGACGTCTCTTCCCAGCTTTGAGCCACCCCTCCATCCTCTGGTCATCTTGCTTTCTCTACCCGGATCCCCTCTCCTGTGGATTTGGGGAGCTTCTCCCTCCCAAAGACAGTGTGATCTCTCCTAGTCTTCTGGCATGTCACTTTCCCAAGGGTTCTAGAACCCTGCTGGTTCTGTCCTCCACAGACTGGGCCCCCATGCTTTTCCAAGACACCTTGGTTGCTGCCTTCATTGTCTCTGTGTCCCAGAACCATGTTATGCTCAGGCTCCTCACTGGTTCTGGGTGCTTTTATCTATCTCTTCCCCTTCATGGAACCACCCAACAGGACTGGCCACAGAAGAGCCTCTGTCCCTTACCCCATCCCTGAGGCCATCTCTCTCCTAGTCTGCTAGTGTTGATCCAGTCTCAGCACTTTCCTCCCTGCCAGAACCCATAGAGTTTGGTCCTAGTGGAGCAGGAGAGGACCCTAGAAGGACTGGCAGGGGTGAGGCGATGGGGGTGTTTACAGAGGCCCGCTCAGCACCCAGGAAGAGGACCTCAGAAGGACGAGCTAGCAGGGGATGGGGTGATAGGGGTGCTTGCAGTAGCCCACTTCTCAGCACCCAAGAGAGGACCCCAGAAGGAGGGGGGTTGGCAGGGGGTGGGATGATGGGGATGATTACATAGGCCCACTTCTCAGCGCCCAGGAAGAGGAGCCATACAGGAAAATAGAATGGCCTGGGGTTCTCATCTCAGCTCCTCAGCCTTGAATTAGCAGCTTTTCTCTCTGTGTCTCAGTTTTCTTATCTGGGAAGTGAGGCAGTCCTCAGGCTCTCCCAAGCAGGGTGCTGGTGGAAGAGGACAGTTGTGTGTGGAGAGCTCCCTCAGGAAGCACCCCAGGCCGTCACCTGGGGGAGTAGCTGCCCCTGGTGTAAGTGCTGCTCCTCCCCACTTTTTCTGTCCCCACCCGCAGGCCTGTCCCAGGCAGTGGTCCTTGTGCTATTTGGGGCATTTTCTTCCACCTAGAGGTGGTCCTGCTTCCCTGAGGCCTTGTAGGTCTCAGAGATAGGCCAGCCAGGGGAGGGTTCTCAGGCTTCAGTGTTCCTCTTCCTCCACCACCATCCCCACCCCCTGGCTCTCCCAGACCTTTCCTAAGGGACCCTGCTCTTCAGGCCAAGCCCTGTTACTCAGGCCAAGCCTTCTTACCCAGCATCTGCCTTGGCCTGGACCCTGCAAAAGGCTGCTCTAGCCTTGCCGGGCAGGTTGCCTTTCACGTGGGAGCTCGTTCCCATTGCAGGCCTGCATTTGGCAAACTCACTGCTGGAGCTCTAAGGGGGTCTGCAGGGTTAGGGTGGGCACCCAAGGTTCAGGGAGGGACGTTCCCACCCGAGGTCACAGTGCCAACCAGTGGGAGAGTTAGTTGTGGGTCAGGTCTCGGTGTGGGGTGACTAGCTCATGCTGGTTTGCCCCAACACTGGCCTGGTTTTAGTATTGAAAATCCCAGGGCCACCACAACCCCCAGCCCCAGATAGATGGGGCTGTCACCCCCCATCTGAGGGAGCCCTGGGGCTGTGCATTCTGGTTTTTCCACCTGGGCTGTCTATTCTGTCCTGAGTATTCCTGGACCAGTCTCCAGGCATCAGCCCCCTGCCCTCCTTGTGTCCCTAGGAGTTCTCAAACCTCAGTTCCCACCTCAAGCCAGTTTGGCAATCCTTTCTCGAGACTGCCTTGTGAATTTCTGGCTAGGGGTCTGGGGTCGGGATTTAGTAGGAGGTACTGGGAGCCAGGATTCTTAGGTCTGAAAAGGGAGGCGGCTGGGGGCCTGGACTTCTGGGTCTGGGGGAGAAGGGGCTGGCCTGGATTCTTGAATCCCTGGTGCCCAGGCCTCAGGCATCTTTCACATGGATGCCTGTGCAGGGCCAGGTCCTTGAAAGGGAAAGGCTCATCTCCCTCCTTGCCCCCCTCCCCCATCGCCATGACAACCGGGTGGAAATAAACGGAGCCCAGAGTTCATCCTGTTCCCAGGGCCATGTGGCCCCCCTCTCGCAGCTTGAATTTCCATGACTTCATGCTCTTGGCCCTTGTGGCTACCCCCCAGATGGGCGGTTTGGAGAGGTGAGGGGGTTGGGGGGTTAATTTACCCTGAGGACCCAAGAATCCAGGGCCACCCACCTCCCTCAGACCCAGCACACCTGGTTTTTGTGTGCACCCTGGGGTTTTTGTGTGTGGATCTTTAACTCTTCCTCTGTCAGACAGAACCCTGAGAGTGAGAGGAGTGGGGACGACGCCCGCAGAGATCCCTGGGCATAGTGCCCTGTGTATGGTGGACCCCCTGGGCACACACACTGACTCAGCCTCCTCTCCCAACATAGGGGTCCTTCCCAGGACCCTCATTGCCCCAGGGTCCCAGGGATCTGTTGGCTTTACTGGCCCTTCAACCGCCTTGGGCCCTGGGGACCCAGCTACCTCCTTTCAGGGTGCAAAGAGGGTCTTGGTCGGTTCCTGGAGAGTGTCTCCTGGGTCTGAGGGAGGAGGGATGGGGCATCTTCCTGTGGTTCATTCCTGGAAGCCTCCTGTTGGTGGTGACTAAGGGGATGGGTCGGTTGCATCTGACAAGCACCATTCAGAATTCTCACACTTGTGTGAGAAGCTCCCCTCTTCTCATCTAGTTCTGACTTGCTGGGAACTGGGAACCCCCATGTGGTCTCCACTGATCTCCAAAGGTCCGGCTGACCTAACTCTTGGGCAGCCAGGACTGTCTCCAACAGCTGGGTGGCTGGAGGGGCCTTCAGGGGCCTGGCTGATGCCTTTCAGAACCTGTCCTAGAGCCATCGTGGTCTTTTCCTTGAATGTCATGGCGACTGGGCCCTCAGATGTGTCTCATAGTCCCTGTTAGAGTCCTGCCTTGCTGGGTGTGTAATGTCTGGAGAAGGTAAGGGCTGACAGTTTGCCCCTGTCCCCAGGCCTGTATCGATGAGAACCTGGAGGTGGTGCGCTTCCTGGTGGAGCAGGGTGCCACGGTGGACCAGGCAGACAATGAGGGCTGGACGCCCCTGCACGTGGCTGCCTCTTGTGGTTACCTGGACATTGCTAGGTGAGGCAGGGTGACGGCGAGGGGAACCCAACAGGGAACCGGGGCTCAGACTCTTCAGCCCTGACCTCCCACCCCCAGGTACCTGCTGAGCCACGGGGCCAACATTGCTGCTGTCAACAGTGATGGAGACCTGCCCCTGGACCTGGCTGAGTCTGACGCCATGGAGGGGCTCCTGAAGGCGGAGATCACCCACCAAGGTGGGCCCTGGGTGCTGTTGGGGACAGGGCTCAGAGGCTGGCCTTCCACTTCCTAGGATTCTGACTCACTCTGTGCCTTAGTTTCCTTACCTGTGAGGTGAGGGTGTAAGTAAGTACCTCCACTGGGCATAGAATTAGACTGGCATTGACCTGCATTTTCATTTTACTATCTGAGTCACTGAGGACATTGAATGGGGCTTGTCAGGGAATGAGGTTGTGGGACCCCTGACACAGGTGTTCTGAGGACTGTTTGCTGAGTGGAGTAGAATGCCTGGTCCCCCTGGGGACTGGTTTCCCATGCTCACAATCACTGAAATCCAGGACCCCCCAAAACCCTGTGTCTGGCCATGTTTTTTTCCTAAGGAGAGTATGTGTTGCTTCTAGGGGCTGTGACAGCACCCCCACCCCACCCCAAACTTAAAACTAGCCATCTAGGATAATTTGATGTGAGATAGTATAGGACAGGCTGTAGGCTGATTGCCTTGGAAGCAGAGGCAGGTTCCAAGGCAGGTTGGTTGCGGAACACAAACAGTTTCACCAGGTCTCAGGGCTTATGATGCCTGTGGGGCTGCTGCAGGAGCCCTGGGCTTTGAGCATGGCTGCCAGGGTCTGGCTTTTTGGGTTGGCGTCTTGGCCATGTGGATGACTGAGAATGGTGGCAGCGCTGCCTGGGATGGGAGGTGTGAGCACTGGTATGGAGGACCACAGAGGAGGTAAATGATGAGGGACAGGTACAGGGTGTCAGAGGTGATGCCTGGATTCTCAGCCATGGGACAGCATGGGCAGATTCAGTGCCCCATATGGTGAGACAACCCCGTCAGGTATGGAGGCGCTGGTGGGACTGTGAAGTTACTTCTGGGTCCCGGGAGGCTTTTTCTGGTTAAAGTGGGGGAGTGAGGAAAGCAAAGACTGAGCTGGGGGCTTCTCCCTCCTCTCTTGAGACTGTGTAGTTTGAAAAACTTCAGACTTAGACATGTTTGTGACAGCAGCACAAGGCCTACATGGTCTTCACTGAGGTTCACCCGTGCTGTGGCAGCTCTGTGCAGACAGCTTGCAGTCCACACAGCTCATCCCGTCTGGTCTGGTGCTTCTCAGCATACTTAGTGCTGTGAACCCATTGCCACGTTGGTCACCCCGAAGGGAACCCTGCACCCTTAGTCACTACTCTGATCTCCCTCACCCCCACCCCAGGAAGCCAACCTGTGGCTTTCTGTTCCTGTGTGTTTGCCAGTTTGGGATGCTTTGAGTAAATGGAATCATAAAGTGTAGATTCGTCAGTTTTGTAACTTCAGCACTTTTGCGTGTACTCCCCCTCCCCTACCCCACATAAATTCTCTTTTTCTCTTTTCCTCCCTTTTTTTCCCTCTCTTACCTTTTTCTTTTTCTTTTTTCCTGTTCTTTTAATTTTTTCCCTCCTCCTGGACCATTCTCAAAATATGTTGCGGACAAAGGAGCCAGTGTCCCTAGAGCAGGCTCCCATACCCACAGGGATGTAACATCGTTGGTCTCCCAGCAGCATTAGGACCACTTACCTGTGCTCACTCTGGGAAACAGGTGATGTCTGTCTGCCCTGTGGTGATGTTAATCTTGAACTTTGTTCAGTGGGGTCAGCCAGGTGGCTCTTGGTGGAGGTGTTTTCCTCACTTTGTAATAAAAAGTAGTCTGCAGGGTGATGCTTAGAAACAGCTTCTGTGACTGAGAATGGCCACCAAGGGGCCTGCGAACTCTCGGACATTCTGGGTTTTTCTATAGGAATTGCTCATAGTGTGCGTCAGCTTCTCAGAGGTGCCTGTGTTTTTCTGTGGGAGAGGACAAGGTTCTAGGAGGTTGACTATAGGACAAAGGCCAGTAGTACTGCTGGGAGGACCCTTGGCTGCTCTGTAGGGGGTTTGGGGCCTCTACTGCTGTTACTGCATGATCCTTGCCTTCACACGGAGGCCTCAGCAGAGCCTGGATCGCAGATGCACCCAGCTACAAGGTGAGCAGTGCTCTTGCCGCCGCCTGAAGGATACATCTGGAAGATGGAGAATCCCCACATGTGCTGGGCCTCCAGACAGGTACTGGCTGCAGTGTAACCCTGGCAGCTGCTCACATCAGGGTTGGGACAGAAGATAGAGATGGACAGATGCTAGAGACACAGGAAGGAAGGCAGCACTGGCATGGACGTCCCCAAGAGCTCGGCCTCCTTTTCTTTCTCCAGCACAACTGTCTCTGCCACACTTGCTATCTCCCTCTCTTGGGGACTGCTAGTCACTGAGAGTCTGATTCCATCAATTACCCAGAGCACACCTCTCATCCAGTGCAAGGGTCTCTGGTCCAGTTGGCTCGGCTGAGTTAGGTATGACTCTTCACAAGGACCAGAAACACGTTACAGCCTGGCTCGGGCCAAAGAGGCAGTGTGTGTGCACCCATGTTCACAGCAGCTAGAAGGTAAAAGCAGCCCAGGTCCATTGACAGGTGAAGGGACAAACGAAATGTCATCTGTCCATACAATGGGATAGTATTCAGCCTAAAAAGGAAGGAAACTCTGACACATGCTACAACATGGATGAACCATGAGGACATTATGCTCAGTGAACTAAGCCGGTCACAAAAAGTACAAATACTGTGTGGTTCCACTCCCATGAGATACTCAGTAGTCAGATTTGTAGAGACAGACAGTGGAATGGTGGAGACCAGGGCTGGGAGAGTTGCTGTTTAATAAGGATAGAGTTTCAGTTTTGTTAGATGAAGAGAGTTCTGAAGATGGTTGTGGGGTGGTTGTACAACATCTTAGGTTTTGCGGACCACTCACCTTTCCTGCTACCATGGTGGGGACAACAGCTAGTTGTGTTCCAATAAAACTTTATTTACAGACACAAGTGGGTTTCAGAGCAGGCAAGTCCATAGTGGCAGGCAGTAGATTGAGGGTGCCAGGGCTTAGGGAGGTACAGGGAGTGACTGCTCAATGGGTGTGGGTTTCTGTTTGGGGAGATGAAAAAGTTCAGGAACTAGATAGTATGCTGGTTACACAGCATTGTGAGTGTCCTAAATGCCACCAAATTGTACACTTGAAAATGGCGAAACTGGTAAATTTTATGTTACCTCTATTTTACCACTGCCACAAAAAAAGTAAAAATCCAGACGTGTGGCCTGCACCCCCAGGCTGCAGTTTGCTGGCCCCAGTCAAAAGCTCTATTCATAGACACGGGCACATCTCCACAAAACGCACATTGGAGAAAGATGCACGTAGATGTGCAAAAGAAGATAGCACTTCCAGTGGTTGCTGAATCAAGTTAGTCAACTCAGCCCCTCCCCTCCTTGAAGTCAGATGCCTTCACCTGTAATGGGATAGGATGTAGGTGACTCTTCTTAAGGAAGTGGCAGAATGGGAGGGAGAGGAAGGTTCTCTGCATCCCCAGCACTCTCCAGAAGTCTTCACCCTAGACTGGGTCACAAGATGGGCCTAAGCAGTGAGATGTTCCTGGAGTAGCTGCCACTGTCCAGTCCAGCAAGCCAGGAAACCCGAAGGTGATACTTTGCACCAGACGGCGCCAGTGCAAAGTCTGGACCTGGATGGATTTGGTCTTCAAGCAGGGATGGCCAGAGGACTGTTTTTGGGACTCCTACATACAGCCTTAGGGCAGAAGTTGACTATATGTGGTAAGGATGTAATAGTACATGCTCACGAAAGCTAATTCATGATGGTGTTTAGCTCAGGGGTTGCAGGGAGCCAGACAGGATCAGCGAGGGAATGCGTAGGAGGCTTCTGGTGTCTTTGTAATTTTAATTGTTTAAGCTAAGCGATGGTAAATGGGGTTCTTTGCCATTGTGCATTTAAAAAAGTGAAAAGAAAGAGGTGAAATTAACTTCAGTAACATTTTATTTAACCCAGTATATCCAAAACATTTCAATCAATATTAAAAACAGCTGTTCATGAATTATTGCACACTTTTTTTTTTCGCTTCAAAATCCATCATGTGTTTTACATTTGTGCCATCTCAATTCAGACTGGCTATGATTCAAGTGCTCGGTGTGGCCACGTGTGACTGATGGCTGTTGTGCAAGACAGCTCAGCTCTGTCCGGCATTTTGGCAACTGTGAGAAATTTCACAATTGAAATAATAGACAAAAACTTCCCAGGAGAGATTGAACTTTCTTAGAAAAGACCATTTTTGATTCTTGTCTCAGTAGTTTAAGAGGTGAAAGAATACAGATTCTCAGTCACAATCCACAGGTAATAGTCCCATCTCCACAAGGCTGTTTTGATCATATATCTGTTCTCATGTAATTTTAAGTCATAACTTGCCTTTTGCATCAGTAAGTGCAGTCCAGCTTCCCATAAAGCCAGTTGGGTACAATGAAATTGACTAAGGCAGAAGTTGATTGGTCTCGGTGGTAGCACAGCGGTGACCAGGGCTCATGCTTGGGGAAGACAGACATGGAAACTCCTAGGCAGCTTCTTGCTTAGTTTACCCTACTCACGGTGACAAAATGCACAAGGAAGGTGTACTAAGAATTGTATTGGTAGCAACAGGAAGAGTTAGATGTAGTTAGACGCCAGATTTGCTCAATCAACTAGGTTTTATACTTAAAAAGAACAATAAAAGTGATGCTTTGGTTGGAATGGGAAAAGGCCAGCAATCTTTATTCTCACAGCCCCCAGCGGTGACTCAGAGACCTCTAATGGAACCCTGCACTGCCCAGAGCATGGGTGGGAAGTCACCAAACTGGTCCAGGCCTTCTGAGTTGCAGAGGCACACAGATGGAGAGGGATGAGGCAAGGCACAGGGCAAAGCTGTGCTTTCTGTACCTTGAGGTGTGAGTCCCATCTGTCACCCCTTCTCCCAGGTGTGGATGTGGAGGCAGCCAAACGGGCTGAGGAGGAATTGCTACTTCATGACACAAGGTGCTGGCTGAATGGGGGCGCCATGCCTGAGGCCCGGCACCCCCGCACAGGAGCCTCTGCCCTTCACGTGGCTGCCGCTAAGGGCTACATTGAAGTGATGAGGTGAGCTGGTTCAGCGTCAACGCTCCCTGTCCCCTGTTCTTTGTGTGGGGCCAGACTGTTTCTTCTCATTGTGTTACACCTTCTTGTGGATTTTGTCCATTTCTATCTTTTCCTAATGTATGTATACAAGTCTGTGTATTTGTCTCCAAATACAGCCTTAGCTGCTCCCACAAGTCTTGATGTATAGGCTTTTCATTCGGTTTAAAATGTTTTCCAATGTATAATCTTTCTTCTTTGACCCATGGATTATTTTTAAGTATGTCCTTAATTTCGAAATCTGGGATTTTCTAGTTGTTTCATTACCCATTTCCTGGCTTAATTGCACTGGGGTCAGAGAATGGGATCTGTAGAATTCCAGATTTCTGAAATTTTTTGAGGTTTGCTCTATTTTATACTTTCCAGTTTAAAAACTGGAAAAGAATTATATTATAGGGCATGTTGTACTATGGAGGTTGTCAGGTCAGCTTTGTAGTCACGCTCTCTAAGTCTGTGCCTTTAGCGATTTCTTTCTATCTGCTTATTGTCAGTTACTGTAAACTATGATAAAAAATTCATGGTTGTGGGTTTCGCCTGTTCATCCTCGTAGTTGTATCAATTTCTGTGTTACGTATTTTTAGACTAAGTCATTTGGATTAAACTGTTACAGTGCACCCCCTTACTGTCACCCACCTTGGTCCTGTTACATTTGGCTGCCCCATCCCCTTCTCTTGGCACAGTGGGTTTCAGTTCTTGTCGTCTGGCTCCCTGCTCTCTCTTTAATTCCCCCCTTTTTCTTTTGTGATACTGTACTTTATTTTTAGTATGAACATGGAGTTAAGATGAATCTCTCCATCTCTGCCAGCCTCCATGTTGTACCCTGAGGCAGATTGTCCAGTGTGATAC
Organism: Macroglossus sobrinus; assembly: GCA_004027375.1. Classification (NCBI taxonomy): domain Eukaryota; kingdom Metazoa; phylum Chordata; class Mammalia; order Chiroptera; family Pteropodidae; genus Macroglossus; species Macroglossus sobrinus. The sequence goes on from PVKZ01002277.1 coordinate 202,578, forward strand.
CTAAGAGGGCCCTAACAGCTCTAGGCTCGTGTCCCAGCTACTCTTAACTGCTCCTGGAGTAGAGTGCCTTGTGCTTGTAGTTCCAGCATGAGTCCTGGATCTAGTGTTCAGTGGGCTGCCTTGGGCACCTACCTGTCCCAGAGTTGATCCTTATGGCAAGGAGGATGGGATACTCTAAATGATCAGGCCAGAGGTGTGCCTGTTGAGAAGCAATGGCTGTGTGAAACATCTCCCTGAGCAAACCTCAACAAATTCCAACTGGCTACAACCTTTAACACACCCAAAACACCAGGAAGAGAACAGCAAGTATGGGCCTGAGGTGGGTCACCCTTGGGGAAATGGTGGGACACCCATCTGGCAGGGTAGGAGACCAGGGAACTCAGGGAGCAGGTAAGTGACTAGGTCAGCAGGGCCACACAGAGGACCTTTTTTGTTGAAAAAGGTTCTTTGTAAACTGCCTTGTCTCTCCATCTTTTCCCACCTTGCTTTGGCTATTGCCTGTGGACACAGCCTAAGGCCCATTCACTACAACAGGCATGCTGCCCTAAGCCAAATTTGTGGATCTGCCCTGGACTCAGCCCCATTTCCCCCCCAGTCATGTGGTTTAAAGGGATGACTGTGACCTCAGAAAGACTATTTAAGCCAGGCTCTCAGCTTCGGCACTGGTGGCATTTGGAGCAGGTCACCCTTTGCTGTGGGGCTGTCCCCTGTGCTGCAGAATGGCTAGCAGCTTTCCTGGCAGCAACATGCTAGATGTTGGCAGAACCATCAGCTGTGATAGCCAGAAATGCCTCCAGACACTGCCAGGTGTTCCCTCGGGTGGCGTCACTCCCTCTGAGAACCAGCGTGTTGAGCCCGCAGGTTCCTGAGACACTGTTGCCCTGGCTACACCTTCTGGGTTGCATCCTTTTCATAGGCTTTAGGGTCCCTACCCCCACTTGTGGGTACAAGGAGCAGGCTTCCTAATGCCACCTCTTGGGCCAGGGGTGGGACGAAAGCCTGTAGCAGAGGGTCACTTGTGGGGAGGGCTTCTGCGCAGTGGTCCTTTTACCACCCAGCCCAGGATGGATGGTTTCAGCATTGTCACAGCTCTTGACCCATAATCCCTGTCCTGGTCCTTGACCCCAAGCCTCTCTGGCCTCCAGGCTGCTCCTCCAGGCTGGCTATGACCCTGAGCTCCGAGATGGGGATGGCTGGACCCCTCTGCATGCGGCTGCCCACTGGGGCGTGGAGGATGCCTGTCGCCTTCTGGCCGAGCATGGTGGGGGCATGGACTCACTGACCCACGCGGTAAGGCCCCGGGGCCCCAGGACTGGTGGGGTTGGGTCATGGGGAGGGCCCTATACCTCCTTCACCATCCACCCCTTTTCACCTCCCCCATAGGGGCAGCGTCCCTGTGACCTGGCTGATGAGGAGGTGCTGAGCCTGTTGGAGGAGCTGGCCCAGAAGCAGGAGGATGTGAGTCTTGTGCCTCCTCCCCTCCTGTCAGCTCCTGGGAGGTCAGGAAGGGAGAGCTTCTTATCCCTCCTACTCCCTGACTCGCCGATACCCACTGCCCAGGGATGTGCTGCTCCCTACTAGTGACGGAGACCAGAGGGGATTGTGGGGAGGGCAGAGTGGGCAGCCCCAGGAGGCAGGGCTTGGGGTCCAGATAGATCTTGGGATGTGGACAGGGTCTGCCAAGGCTTGGGCTGGGCCTCATCACCCCTGGGATGCTCCCCAGTTAGCACTGGGCCAGGCCTTGTTGCTGGAAAACTGGTGTGGACTTGAGCTCTGCCATAGATTTGTGGCATGAGCTCAGGGGAGGCTGGGGCTGGCCAGGCCTATGTCCAGGTGTGAGGGGTCAGGGAGGTTTGAGAGGGTCACTGCTGGGAAGTAGGGGATGAGAGCAGAGCCTAGGAAGTGAGAAGCCCAGTAAGAACAGGACGACAGTGGGGGCATGCACCTGATACCAAGGGTGCCTCCTGCTGATGCTGCCTGGCCATCTGTAGAACCTGACGAGTCCACAAACCCTACATGCTGCCCTGGACTGAGCTCCCTGTGGTCGGAGCACCGCAAAGCCATGTCTGGCACAGCTGCACTGGATGGTCCTTCATGTTAGGGACATGGCACCAAGGAGGGACCCCCATGTCCTGCCCTTCCCCAGCAGCCCCCTTTCCCCTGCAGCTTCGGAACCAGAAGGCAGCCTCCCAGAGCAGGGCCCAGGAGCCTCAGGGGGCCTCCAGCAGCAAACACCGAAGGTATGGGAGGTGCCCAGAGGCGTGGGCTGGAGGCTTCCAGGGATCGGATCCCGACACCTTCTCTTCCTCACCAGGAGCTCCGTATGTCGTCTGAGCAGCCGAGAGAAGATCTCCCTCCAGGACCTGTCCAAAGAGCGCCGGCCTGAGGGAACTGGGGGACCCCCCATCCAGGACGATGATGACGGAGAGGAAGGCCCCTCAGGTGAGCGGCTGGGGTCTGGGATTCCTGGATATGAGGGTGGAGGGGCTGGTTCTCAGAAGCAGCTGGTATATTCTTGTGACCATTCCCATCTTCTTACCCAATAGAGCCAACCCCTGCAGAATCTAGAACCCTCAATGGAGTGTCCTTGCCACCCCCTAACCCTGAGGGCCCCGTGGTGAGTCTGGATGCCCCGGAGGCCATGCCAGCCTTGGGAGTGGAGGGTATACTGTGAATCCTGTAAACTGCTTGTCAGGGTGGATAGGGTAAAGACTGTAGTTTCCAGAATCCTCCAGGGCAATTACCTTTTTCTGGCTGCACCTGCCCCTGGGGCTGATGGAAACCATAGTTTGCTGTGGTCCTTCTGGGGTAACACATGGAATCTATAGGGAAAAGGGCCCCTTCTCCACAGCTGAGACCTTTCTCTTCTGCCAGACTCCTGAGGAGGCCCCCTTCTCTAGGTGGTTTGGCCTCCAGAAGACAGGGAGTGCTGGTGCCTTGGGCCCCACAGATATACCAGGAGCTGAAGGCACCCTTGGGGCCAGGCTGCAGCGCTCAGCTTCCTCCTCATGGCTGGAAGGGGCCTCCACTCAGGTGAGTGGGGTGAGGGGCAGGTGACCATGCCCTGACTAGTGGAGAAGAATACCCCCTCCTCCCATCTTTCCACAGGCCAAAGAGCCCCGTCTTGCCAGAATTACCCCTATCCCCTCCCGGAAGGTGCTGGAGCCCTCTTCCCTGTGAGTACCAGAGGCCTGGGCTACTCTAGGGTGGGAGGCAGGTCTGGCTTTCAGCCTTGTCAGTGTGACCCTCAACACATCTATCTGTTCCCTGGGGTCTGATCCCTGTCCCTGGCACTTTTTTTCTTTTTTCTGTGTCAAGTTAGAGCTCACAGTAAAACTTGCAAAGCTATAGTGACCTGGCCTCCTCTTGCCTTTCTCTCTGGCTCCCATCTGTCCCTCTCTGACATGGGCACACTCCTGTCCCGGGACCTTTGCTCAAGGCCCTCCTTTCACACCCACAGGGCTCCCTCCCAGTTCATGTCACCTTCTCTGGGAGGCCCACCATGACCACCTGCTCACACTGCAGGAGTGTCCAGACACACACACCATCCTGTCTCCAGTCTTTACTCTGTTTCTTTTCTCCAGTGTGTTTTATCCTGCTGATGTGTCCTATGACCGACTAACCTTTTTATGGTTATTGTTTATTTTGCATCCTTTCTGCTCAGATTTGACTCATCGGGCAGTGGTCATTTGTTTCTTTTGTTCACTGCTGTGTCTCCGGCGCCTGCCACATAATGCAAGCTTGAGTAATATTTGCTGAATGAATGAATGAATTCACACGGGTGTGAGAGCTCCAGGCCTCCCCCTTTGGATAACTCCACTCTTCCCTCCAGGATTCCAGAGCCCGAGTCCCCAGGGAAGCCAAATGTCCCTGCAGCCTCTGCAGCGCCAGCAGTGGACTCCCGGGACCACCGGAGGTGAAGATCCCCTTGGAATCCTCTGTCTCCCCAGCTGGGAGAAAACTACATTACCCAGGAGGCCTAGGGCTTTGGGTGGGAGCTCCTGAGGGACAATTTGTCTCAGATCTGCTAGAGTTGAAGTCTTCTCAAGGAACGTGCCTCTCCCAAGGGTGTCAGCCATGGGATGGGGACAGGATTCAAAGGAACCCTTCCTGAGGTTAGGGGCCCTTCATTCAGGTCCTACCAGATGCCTGTGCGTGATGAGGAGTCTGAATCCCAGCGGAAAGCTCGCTCTCGTCTCATGCGCCAGTCTCGGAGGTCCACGCAGGTGTGGGGGGTGGGATGGGGGCCTGGACTCCTGGTCTGAGGGAAGAGGAGCTGGGGGCCCAGACTTCTGGGTCTGAGGGAAGAGGCTGGGGCCTGGACTCCTGGGTCCAAAGGAGGTGACTTGGAGTCTTTGATAGGGGCCTGAAAGGGCTGGGCCCTGAGTCCTGGGGTCCCTGACTGCCCCCTCTCCCTGCAGGGTGTGACTCTGACAGATCTGAAAGAAGCAGAGAAGGCTGCAGGGAAGGCCCCAGAGCCAGAGAAGTCATGTCCACAGAGCCTGGTGAGTGGTGGTGGAGGTCAAGTGACTGGGCTGTGGATAGTACAAGAAGCTATCCTCCTCTCACCCCATGTCCCTCTCCCACAGGATCATCCCCGGTGGCTCCAAGTCCCTGGGGTTGAGAACTCTGCTGGCCCTTCCCAGAGAGGTGAGGTCTGGTCTCTGGGAGGTTGTTCTCCTAAGCCCATCTGCTTCTTCTGGCTCTGTCTTCCTGTTGTACTGGGGTCTTGGGCCCAGGGACCCTGACACCACGTAGAGGGGATTCCTGATTCCTGTCTGTATCCCTGCAGAGGTGCCTGACGGTCAGGGTCACAGATCACAGGCCACCAGGGAGCACCACAGAGTTGGCAAGGAGTGGAGGGGGCCCTCAGAGGTAAGGGAGGCAGCTGGAATAGTGGGTGGGCTTAGGAGGGGCAGTGGGAGTGGGGCCAAACTCCCTTTCGGGCATTCACTGAACCCCAACTTGTCCCCAGAGGGAAGAGGTGGAACTGGCAGACATCAGCCCAGAATCCAGGTATCAGGGAGGGCAGGGAAGGTTGTGGGCTGTCCAGGCCTGCCGGGCACACCCTGTGACAGCAGCTCTGCCTCCATTCCAGCACTACCAAGTGTGGACTCTCATCTCGCAGGCAGCGGGACCTCAACCCAGAACCCCAGCCAGAATCGGAAGAGCCTGACAGAGGCTTCAGGAAGGTTTGAGATCCTACCCTACGGTAGACGCTGTTACCCAGCCCCACAAATCCACCTTTACACACCTGTCCTACTGCCCGTCAGTGGCTTTGCCTGCCAGGTCCCCCGCATCCGGCTCTCACTGCCTAACCTGACCTCACCTCGGTGCAGTTGGCCCCTTCTCCTCCCTTCTAGCAGCAGAGCTGGCAGGCCTGATCCTGGGTCCTTCCTCCTGGTGCCCCCAGCTCTACGCAGAGCTGCACAGTGAGAATGAGAGACTTCGCGAGGCCCTGACTGAGACTACACTGCGGCTGGCACAACTCAAGGTGGAGCTGGAGCGTGCCATGCAGGTGAAGGCCTGCAGGTGGCCCCTGGCATCCCTGTGCAGGACTCGTGAGGAAGGAGCCATCAGTGGGGTCTTGAGCAGGGCTCTGCCCCTGGAGGGGTGGGGCAAGGACTCCTGGGGATGGAGCCTGAGCAGGGAGGGGCAGGGAGATGAGTTCTCAAAGGGGAGGGCCTAAAGGATAGGGCAGGGCCCTAGGGCGGGGCCAGGTTGGCAATGGGTGGAGCCTGTTGAGCACTGGGCTGCCCAGTGAGAGCTGCCTTCCTTCCCGCCTCATTGTTGCTTTCCCCTTCTTGGCCATTGCAGTTTGGATATTTTTGTGACCCCTGCTCTTATTCTGTCCCCATCAGAGGCAGGAGCGTTTTGCAGAGAGGCCCGCCCTTCTGGAACTGGAGAGATTTGTGAGTTGGGCAGCTGGGTTGGGGCCAGATGTTTCCCCAGCCTTCCAAGCAGAGGCAGGTCTGGATGAAGGGGCCATATCTGACCTGGCCCTATGAACTTCCCCACCTTCCTCAGCCCTACTCAAGCTCTGGCCCTCCCTAACCCCCAGTCCCTCGCCCTCACCTTCCCCCATGTATTGTAGGAACGCAGGGCCCTGGAGCGTAAGGCAGCCGAGCTGGAGGAGGAGCTGAAGGTGAACACGCGCAGGCACTGTGGGCTGTGGGCTCTGCCTGCCCAGGGCCACCAGCTTGACCCCATCCCATCCCACAGGCCCTGTCCAACCTCCGGGCTGACAACCAGCGGCTCAAGGATGAGAACGCGGCCCTGATCCGTGTTATCAGCAAACTTTCCAAGTGACTCTGGAGGGCCTTCCCCACACCTGCATTTATATAGCTGCTTCTGCCACACACACCCCTTCCCCTGTGTGAACATGAGTGACAGAGCTCCCAGGGGAATCTCTGTGAAGCCATAACCTCCCCTCGGGACTTCCAGACTGGGAGGGGAAGACAGAGTCCTCAGGAGCCAAGTGGGGGCCATCCACAGTCAGGATGGAGGTGGAAGGCTGAGTCAGATAGGGGGACATTGCTGAGGGGGGACCAGTGCTGGAGGTGGAACCAGTAAGGAACCAAGGACCAGGAAATGCTAGGACCAGGAAATGCTGGGTCCAGAGTGGCTGTCCAGAGGTCCCCTTTCATGTGTGATGCCACCCAGTCACCCCTCCCACTCCTGAACAGGGATCCAAGAATGTGCCAAGAATCCTGCTGGCCTCGGCCAGGTGGGCCTGTATATAGGGTCCATGTGCAATAGGGAGGGATGTCTTCTATTTTTTGCTGCCCCCTCCCCGCCCACCTTCTGGGGCAGGGGGAGAAGGTATTTTTGAGACAAAGCACAGGCACCACAAATAAAAGTGAAGTTGCCACTCAGTGACCATGTTTGGAGCTGGAGGTGGGGTGCTGCTTTTGTGCTTGGCTGTCAGTGACCAAACCATGTGGGTGGGATGCTAATGAATGGGTAGGCACATGCTCAGGGTGTGGAGGGGCTTCAGGAACAGTGGCTAGTTGGAGTAGAGGACCCAGCCAGGGCTGACACGGACAGAAGGAAGGTGGCTTGGGATGGGGAAAAGGGTCAGCCAGGTGAGACAATGGGGCTGTGAGTATTGAGCTGGGGAGCTTGGGTCTTGTCATTAGTATTTTTGAAACAGTCAATTGCCGACATTTAAAATTTGGGTAATTCACATAGAAAAATCTGGAATTTGACTTCCCTGAAAAAGGAAGCTGTGATGGTGTGAGCTCTTTGGTCCTATATGGTAACAGTTGGCTAGAGCTGCATAAGACCCATCTTCTAAGATGTGGCATTCATGCATTCATTCAATTTCTTCATTCATTCATTCTTGGTCATATTCTACTTGCCTATTCTACCAATTGGTGATACAGTAGTGAATAAAACAAGCAAAGATCCAGTACATTTTAGGGGGAGAGCCATAAGTTATCCAATGATAAAGTATTTTAGGTGGTGTTGCTGTGGAGGAAAATCAGGGGAAGGGGAGAGGAAAACGTGTGTGTATGTGTGCATTTTGTATAGGGTGGTCAAGCAGGCCTCATAGGCTGGCACAGGCAGACATTTGAGGGTCTGAGGAATTGAGCCATGTAGGTATTTGAAGGACAAGTCTTGATGAGAATGGCAGCTGCAAAGGCTTTGAGGTAGAAGTGTGCCTGACATGGTGAGGCAGAGGAAGTAGCTGGTGTGGCTGGAGAAAAGCAGTGGGGGTGGGGGTTGGAAAGGTAATGTTCAGGGATATGGCCCTGGTAAGGACTTGGACTATGAAGGGGAACCTAGGTTTTAACAGCTCCCTCTGGCTGCAGCGTTGAGAAGATTCTGGGGGGTAGCACTGAGGGACAGAAACCGGAAGACCAGCTAAGGGGTTACTGCCGCAGTCCCAACAAGGGGTGATGGATCTGGGGGATGGTGATAAAGATGGTGAGAAATAGTCAGATTCTGGGAATATTGGAGGGGTAGCTGACAGGGTGTCTTGATAGGTTGGATGTGATAGGAATGGGGCTTGGACCCAGTGTGCTCATGTGGGCCAGCTGTCTGGCTCCTGCAGTCATTCCAGTTTGCAGCCTTGGTGATGGCAGCAAGGGGGGTTATTGAGGGAAAACTGTGGAGCAAGCAGGCTTGGGGTCTGCTTGCCCCTCTCTTAGGACTGAGAGCTGGGGCACCAGACAAGAGGTTGAATGGTGATTAGATACTCATAAGGGCCGAGGGTCTTCTGGGGTGGATGGAACAGCATGAACCAGGCTTGGCAGCAGGAAGAGGCAAGCAAAATGCTGGGCCTGAGGAGATGGTGAACCTAGCTGGCCACAGGCTTCTTGCTGCTAAGCTAGAGCTTAGATTTTATCTGATGGACCATAGGGAGCCAAAGGAGGTGTGCGAGCAGGGTGGTTCCAGGTGGGAAGGAGTCTTGGAGGGCTGATGTGTCTTGGGTTACAGAAGGAAGTAGGGGCTGATAATCATGGTTCCTCCCAGTACATGGCTGTACCTCTGACTTGTCTGATTTTGGAGGATGCCAGCGGGTCCAGGTAGAAGTGGAGCTCCAGGGGAGAGGCTAATAGGCCTTCTGGCAGGGGAGCTTGGCAGTGGGCATTGTGGGGAAGCAGAAGGAGCCAAGGAAGGAACAGGAAAGGACCTTCTTTTCTAAGCTGGAGGAATGTCCAGTCTGAATGAGGCGAGAGCCAGAGAAAATCAGTCCTTAACCAGACTTGCCAGCCACCCAGATAATGGGAAGGAGCTGCTGGCTGGCCAGAGGAAAAAGGAGCTTGAGGAGGTAGGAAGCTTTCTGGTAGACTGTTGTCTCATGTGAAGACTAGCCAGAAAGCCTGTGGCATGTTCAGGATGCAGCTACTTCTCTGTGGCTGGATTCCTGGCAAGAGGTGGGGGACAAAGTGGTGGATTCTGGGAGACTAACGTGGGGGAAGAGAGCGGGTTTCCCTTGAGTGAGTATTTGAGCTGGGCACAGAATGCTGAATAGGAGTTCAGGCAGAAAATCACTGGTCTAGCCAGCAGAAACCAATCCAAAATCTTGGGGGGTGGTAGAAGGGGTTTGGGGAATGTTTGGAGAAAGGCAAGAGCAAAATGCATGGAATAGTGAGGTAAAGGATGAGGTTGGAGAGGTGGTAGAGACCAAACCACTCAGGGCTTTGAGTGCCATACTATAGGGCTAGGGGTGCAATGAAGAACCAGAAAAGGATTTTGAGCAAAGGAAGGAAGGGTTCAGAAGATTGTTCTAAAGTGAACTTAAGGTTGGAGGTCAGGCAAGAAGCCTGGATTGGGACCCCAGGGAAGGAAAGCAAGGTTTAGAGAAGGAAACTAAAAGTGGAGATGGCTCCTACATTCCTTTTCTCCTATGAGGCTGTAGCTGGGGCAAGCAGGTCCCTGAGCCCCCTGGTAGCTGAGTAGATAAGGGACAACAGTTGACACTGCTAAGAGGAGGCTGTTTATAGACTGGGCCACATATTACAATGCACAGGGCTCCCGAGTGCACCCTCTTCTGGGGTGTGCAGCAAAAGGGGGTTTCTTAAATTTTCTCTTCACTTCCCCACCTCCTGCTCTTGGCCAGTTGATGAGTGCAGTGCTCGCTCAGTAAACTCTAGGAAGGATGGGGGGAAATGAGGGCCGGAACAGGTCAGCAATCCTTCGAGGGGTCTATTTCCACTGGTGGGGCTGCAGAGTCAGTCCTTTCTCTCATGGGGCATGGGGAGACCGACTACGTGGAAACTTGTAGCAGAGGGCTAGGAAGGGTCAAATGACCTCTGTTTCCATCTCACCTTCCACCTTCTTCTTTTGTTTCTCCATAACCACTTCCAGCTCTGACACTTTATCCTGGAGGACGAGTTTGAAATTAGGACACAGGCCCTCTGAGCCTGGGCACCCTCCTTGGCCTGGGCCCAGGGCTGAGCCGCCCAGCTCACCTCCAGCAGCGCACGCTGCACCGTGACCTGGCTGTACACACGCACCCCCTCCTGGGGGCTCACCGTCCGGAACTCCTCTTTCTGCAGCGAGAAAATCTGCGCTCCAGTCAGCACGCCCAGTGCATCCACTGTCCTGTGCGAGGGCAGCAGGGGTGTGGTCAGGTCTTCTGGCCAATCGTCCCCACCAAGCCCCTCATCACTTCACACCCACCTAGCGGTTTGTCCCATCAGCAGCATTCTAGCTCAAGCAGGGACAGGGCCAATCAGAACGCTCTGCCTCGAGCACTCATATCTCATGATTCGCAGTCGGCACGTGACACTCACCTGGTGCTAAAACCCTTGGCCTGCAGCCAGGCACGGACCTCTGAGGCATCTGAATGCTGCCTGAGCTGTGGCTCCGCGATGCGGGGCCCTGGGGCTGTGCGGCTGGGGCCCGAATGACCCTGGGCCAGGCGTGCCTGCAGCTCTTCGTTGACACTGAGCATCGGGCAGAATCTTTCTGCGGACAGGAAATAAGGAAGGGTCCTCGTGATGGGCCCAAGTCCATCTGCAATTTCCGAACCTCGGTTTTCCTGCCTGGAAGGCGAGGGCAAGAACCGTCTCCCTGAAAGAGTGCCCCCACACTCACCCTTCTCGCTGGGAGCCACGGCTAGGGTCGTGGCCAGCAGGGGTCGGGGAGAGCTATTCTAGAGGGGACAGAGAAGAGAGCATCTGGATCAGAGAGAGGACTCGGAGTCCCAGCCCCTCCGCCTATAGAGGTTAACCCTCTCCTCTGCCAGTACCCTTGACTTCAACACCTGATTCCTGGGCCCCTGGTTCCCAGGATCAGTATCTGGCCCCCAGCATATTGTCCCTCAAGACCCAGAGTCCACCCTGGCTCACCAGAATGCAGGCAGGGCTTTGGCTGCGGTCTCCTGGGAGCCCTGGGTGGGTTGTCAGAATGTTATAAGGTACATATCCCTCCTGCCCTCGAGAGTCCCGAACCTTCCACCATTTGCGCTTGTCATCCAGGACCTGGGGGAAGTACAAGGGGAGGGTTCAGAGCCTGTGTCCATAGCTAGGGCTGGATTCACTCCAGTCCCTCAGCCCTCCATCCCTCTAACCTCCAACATGTCCTGTTGCTTGACTGATAGTTCACTGCTATTTCGGGCCTGGAAATCATAATTACATAGGACCCATTTCCCTGCTAGCTCCGGCTCCATGTGGGGCTCAGCTTCTTTCTCCAGGTCTTGACTGAGGAGAAAGGGCAGGGTTGGCGACAAGTGGCAGGCAGCCCCACTCCTTTTGGTGGTAGGGTGTTGGTGTGAGCTGGGGTTAGAGCCAAGCAGGGGCCAAGGCAGGGATCTGAGTTAGTACTGATAATAGAGATATGAAACTGGAATAGCAGCTTGAATATATTTTGCTGTTTATATGCCTGACACTGTGCTGTAAGCCCATGATGTGGGTGCTGGCATCACCTCTATTTTATGATGAGAACATTCAAGCTTAGAGAGAGAAAATCACTTGCCCCAGATCACACAGCTGGAGACAGTTGCTATTTATTGAGCATCTACTATATACTCAGCTCATGATTAACAACAACCCATAGTAATAATAAAAACAATAGTTAGCACTTATACAGCACGTGCCAGGCACTGTTCAGTGTATTACATATATTAGCTGATTTGATTCTTGAGACAACCACTGGTAAAAAGGGGGTCTTGAGACCCCCCCTTTTCTTCTTCCTCCCAGAGACTCTATTTTACAGGTGAGGTAGTGGAGGAATAGTGATATAAAGTGACCTGGTGATGTAAATGTCTCAGAGCAAGAAAGAGGCATAGCTGACCTGGAACCCACACAGGCTGGCCCCAGAGCCCATGTCCTGAGCAATTCTGCTGTCTTGTCCAGGCAGCTGGACGTAAACCTGAGCTCTGCCACCTCTTTGAGCTCTTAATTTCACAGACTTCTCATTCTCTCAGGAAGGGGTTATTATTCTCATGTTCTCTCCAAGGCACTCAAAAGCTGGGGTTATCAAACCCAAGAATCAGAAGTGCAGAGGGTGAGATGGGGAGGGGAGGGGTTTCTGTGAGACCATGCATCTGGGGGAAGGGGAGTGGGATTTGGGCTCTGACCCCCCAGCAAGAGGGACCTCAGCTCAGATCAGGCCTACCTGTGCAAGGGAGGGGGGGGTCTTCAGGACCGCGGCACCCCCTCTGTGGGGCTGGCAGCTCCCAGTACACTGTTCCTGCTGAGACTCTCTGCTCTGGCCCCACTCAGACGCCCCTGCCCCTCCAACCTTGTTCCTTGGTTTCTTCTCATCCTAGGTAGCTTTTCTCCTATCTGGCCCTTACTTGCCTAGAGACCCTAGCATCCTGGCTCCTTTCTCCCCTCATTTCCCCAGAACCCAAGAGTCTGCCTCCATTGCTTGTTGGAACCACGAACCATAAACTTGGACCCCCAGATCTTTTTTTCTCCAAAGACCTAGGAGCCCAAGTCCCAAGCTTTAACTTCCTCATCCTCTTAACACTTAGAGGCTCCCAGTCTGACACCCAGCAGAGATTGAGACAATTGCTTTAGAGCCTTGGGAAAGTGAGGGTCCAGCTCGCCAGCCTTTCCTTCTTTCAGGTGCCCAGCATCTCTACCACTCCCTAACATGCCCAGAAACCTGTCTGGAGACTCTGAAAGCCCCAAGCCCGCTTTTCTGGCTCTCCCATGTTCTAAGCATCAGACTTGAGCTCTTCTTCAAAACCTAAACATTCCATTCCCTAGCCTCTTCCCTACAACTCCAAGGTCTCAGCCCTGTGGGGACCTGGGGAGAGAACTTCCCAGACCTTTGGCAAACAGCCTTCTTCCAGCCCTTTGAGGACCCAGAGAAACAACCTCTCAAATATTACTCACACCCGGCCCACTCCTCCCGCAGACTCTGGACCTCCAGCCCTCTCCTCCGTGGACCCAGAAGTCTGAGCTCCGCCCCCTCACTCCCTGCTCCTCCCCACTCCCAGCCCCGCCCCGTCTCCTCACCACCTCATCCACCTGCGTAGAACCAGGAAAACAGAAGGAAAAAGTAAAAATGGGGGCAGAGTTAGAGTCTGGAACCCCCAGGACGTACACCACATACCCCCACCCAGGGGACCACACTCACCCATTGACAGCGACCTGAGGGGCGCTTTGCTGTAGGAGATAGAGGATACCAGGTCAGGTGGGGCCTGAGTCTGGACTCCTTGGTCCCCTCTGTGTTAGCATGGGGGAACTTGCTGTCCCCTTGAAGGCTTAGCCTCACCTGCCGGCGCCGCCGCTCGTGCTGCAGCTGTTTCTCTACTGGGTCCTCCCACGGGCGGCCCTGCGGGTCAGTGGCTGGGGGTTCCCAGCTGCTGTAGAACTCGGGGTTGTATGGGGGTCCCTCCTCCAGGGGCAGCTCCACCCTGCGACCAAGAACGGGACGGAGGGCTCTGAAATTCTGGTCCAGTCCCCGACTTAACCCTGTCATTAACTTCACTTTTTCCCTTTCCTTAAGCCTTACTCTATGCCAGCTATTCTATCCTCACTCCTTTTTGCCAAACCCTGCCCCTGCCTAAACTACACCCACGACATGTTATATTTCTAAATACACGGATTCCAATCAAATGCTCCCCCCGGCCTCTGATTGAATCTCACCTTTGATTCCAAACCCGTTTTCTAGCTACAAGCATTCTTCCCTGGCTCTGCTCCTACCCGCTCGAGGCTGTCTCCAAGAGCACAGACTCCGCCCCCTTTCCAAACATACAGGTCAAACTTTTCCTAAAATCCGCCTTTTGTTTCTTTTGGTCGTGATTCAGTCTTAAACCTCCCCTTCACGCTTATTTCTGGCCATTCCTCCAGTCGGAAGCTGGAATTTGTCCTAGGTCCCACCCCTTTTCATTGGCCTCACCCTCCGGTCTAAGCCCTGCCTTTACCCCTCCAGTCCCGCCTTTTACCAATCACCACGCCCCTCACCCCGGGCGGGTCCACGAATCCCCTAGTGAGGTCCAGAGTGCATTTTCACTTGGGGTGACATTGTCCCGTAGTAGTGCCACAGCTTCGGACGTCAGATGTGGCCGCCGCACGCCACTCGCGAGCTGGGGGCCGCCCGACATGTCCACAATCTGCCAGGGGGCAGGAGCGGGCGCACCATCAAACCCTCTATAAGTGGAACTAGGATTTCTTCCGCTTCAGCGGGAACCTGAGGATTGGGAGGTTATCTCACCACGTGCAGAGGTCCGAACAGGAAATGCATCAGCTCTGGGGAGGAGGGATTGGCGATATTGCCGCGCAAACGGGCCTGCGGAGCAGGGGAGGGGCTGGCGTCAGTGTGTGGACCAATCAAGTTCGCCATCCCCTGCCCTTGATGCCCTGGGCCCGACGTGTCCTCACCAGCAGGCTGAAAGCGTACTTGATTTTCTGAAGCACGTCGGTGTACTCGGCCTCGTTGGGCGGCTTGGCCCGCAGTGTCAGGAGGCCCTCTGTGGATAAGGGGGCAAGCAAGGTGATGAAAATATGGAGACAGTGTCAGATAGAGGCAGAGACTCAGTGAGATCGTGATTGGGAGTCCAACTGGCAGGACGTGTGAATGGAGATCCTAGCGGGAGGGAGGTTATTTGGGAGTAACTGGGGTGGGGTATTCGGGATCCTACTCGGGGGTGTCCCTCACCCCCAGCTGCCCGGCGCCGGGTCCTGCGACCGCGCTCGCGGTGCTCAAGCACTCGGGCCGCCTCCGCAGACTTCTGCAGCTTCGATACAAAGCTCTCCACGTCGTCGAACAAGTGGTTCAGGATGTCCTGGGGGACAGAGCCGAGGGACGATGAGAACCCTGAGTCCCGGAACCTTATCATCTCTGTCGAAGTCCTCCAGCTGAGAGCTCTTAGGCTACATACAACCTCTGATGCCTAGTCCTGTCCCATTCGGTCACCGCCGGTCACACCCGAGACATCTGACTTGGCGCCAGACCCCCACCCCCTTATGGAGGACTCACACCCCACAGCTGGTCCCACCCACAACCTAGCCCCGCCCCCAGACGTCTGACCCAGTCTCTTACCACGTCCCGCTCCGCCTGCAGACTGGCTAGCTCCGGGCCGCGGGGTCCGGGGTCCGGGGAGGCCTGGTCAGCGCTGCCTGAGGTCTCCTCTGGACAAGGCCTCCGCGCCGCTTCTGCCTCGGGAATAGGTTCTTCCTGGGGTCGTCCGCAGCCCATCGTCGGTTCCACGGTGCTGATTGCTGCGCGGACTGAGGGACGCCGCTGCAGGGGCGGGGTTTCGGCCAGGAACGAGGGAGGACGCTGCAGCTCCTCTTGCGAGGCCCTGAGCAGGGAGAAAGGGGAAATTCGGATGGGTCGAGGGGTCCAGGGAGGGGACAAAGTCCGAACTTAAAACGGAGACACTGGCCCAAAGGGGTTGAATCTAGGTTCAGAATGGTAGGGAGAAATCCAAAATATGGTAGGAGCGCCTCTCTGGAGGGAAACAGAGGCCGAGAGAGGAGAAAACAAGTACCAGAACCAGGAAAATTAGGGTACTGGGGAGGAGGCACACTTATATGAGAGGTACACGCAAGACTTGAAGCAGGTTTTGTTTAACTTCGTTCAAAATTCTGTCTTGTTCTGGGCTAGTGGTATAAGCCAATTTCTAGGATGGGGAGACTGAGTCCCAGAGAGACCCCACCCACCCTCTCTTCTCCTTCGCTTCCAACTCAACCCCCTTACCTGAGCGCTGCGGCCCTGCGATCCCCACGGCCGGAGCGGTAGTCGTACAGAGCCCCTTGGATGTCCTCACGTGTAAGCTCCGCCTGTCAATTAAGCCGTCAGGCCACGCCCCCACTCCAGCCACTGTCGGACCTGGCCAGGCTAGGGATGCATTTCTTGGCTCTGACCCAGACCGTGTTCAGTCATCGTTCACGTCTGTAGACCCACGCAGGTCCACGCCTTAGGCTGACACCTTCGTCCTACGTCTGTCCCCGACCTAGGCCACACTCCCACCCACGGAGGCCCAGTCCAGGTGGCTTCTGGTTCCTAGATCAAACTCATGCCTTCCTGTTCTGGCTGCCCTCCAGGTCCTCTCATATGTTCTGCCTGAGCCCTTAGTCTCCGTCTCCGTTCCGCTCTCACATTCAGCCTCGACTCTGTGTCCAGTTTGTCCTCAAAACCCTCGAAGTCCTCTCTTTTCCAGAAAGTCTTTGCAGGTTATGCCCCCTCCGCTGGCTCTGACCCTGCTTTTGTCTCAGGCTACGCCCAAACCTTAGAGGCCCCACCGCTGGGTCCGAGGAGTCCCAGACTTGACCTCCGCTGATCCCCGAGTCCAGCTCGCTCACCCCAAGACGCAGGCCCTGGAAGAAATGCACGTCGGGCTGTGTGCGCTCAGGCTCCTGGCACACAAGCAGCAGCAGCGAACGACTCCGGCCCGGCGGTGTCACCGCGTCGCAGCGCAAGATGGCACTCAGCGGGTACGACTCCAGCTCCTCCTGCGGGGCGGGCGGGTAAACTGAAGCCTGGAACCAATGACACTACTACATGCGGACAGCAATGACCACAGGTGCAGGCACCGAGCAGGGCAAACCCCTGTTTGATAGAGCTAAGAGGGCTCAAAAAGGGGACAGCGGTCCCTCACCATGTTCCACAGGAAAGACGAGCAGCCAAGATTCACGATAAGACCCCCAACGTCCCTAGGGCCAAGCTCTCCATGCTCCCACCACTCAGTCCAGCTGCTCCATCCACCCACGTGTCCCCTGGCACCTTGGAAATGGGGTCGAGCAGCGTGACGTGGTCGGGAGACACGCGCAGCAGCATCTCCTGCGTCCAGACGCGGCCCTGGCTGTCCATAACCGCCAGCTTCCGCAACGCTTCCTCCACCGTGTGCACGCCATCTTCCTCGCCCAGGCAGAATGTCACCAGGTGCTAGCATGCGCCAAAAAGAAAGCAGTGAGTCCCTGGATGATGCCGGGTGGGTTTAGAATCCCGCGGAATGAGCCTTCCGACCTGTGACTAACCACACCTCCTCTGGAAGCCCTCCCTGATCACCTGCTCCACGTATGGGGGCCTCCACCTAGTGCCCTGTTTCTCTCATCAGAGTGACTTATCACCTGGGTATGTCTTCCCACCAAGACTGGAGGCTCCTTGAAAACGAAATGGTCTGGATTATATCTAGTCCCTTCTAAGCACCTCTACCTCCGTGAGAGCAGCTGGTACCCTTTGTCCTACCTCTGGACCTCGTGTGACCCCTATTCATCCAGGATTGTGTCTGATTTGTCCCCATGGCCAGACTGTCCAGCTCAAGCTGGCTCAAAAGACAAGCTGGCAGGTTTAAGTGGAATTAAGTTCCTCCACGACACCCACCTCTGAGGTGAGGTAGAGGAAGTCCACTTTGCAGAGGAGCATGCTGTTTCCCAAGTTCTTCCTGCTTGGAGGTCCAGATACTTTCAATACCCCTGTCTCCTTTTCTCCCACAAGATCCCTTGTGCCATTGCAGACCCCAGACTCACATTGACTGGATACTGGGAGATGTCGGCCATTACAACAGTGGAGTAACGCTTTCTCTGCTCTGTGAAGGAGAAAGGAAAGGATGGAGGAGGGTATGGACCAGAAGACCCCACCCCAGCCTCTTCCCTCAGACCAAAAGACCTGGCCCCAATCCCCTCTTCCCTCAGACTAGGAGTCCAGGTCCCCAGCCTCCTTCCTCAGATTCAAAAGTGCAGGCTTCCAGCTCTTCCTTCCTCAGATCCTATTTCCACCTGGGGTTTCCTTGGCTCCAAACTCACCATAGATGGACTTGGCACTCGGTTTGGGGGCAGCTTCTGGGCTGGTGAAGGAAAAGAAGGGTAAGAGGGTCCATGGAAATTGGGAGCAGATCAAGCGGATCAAATGCCAAGCAGAGCAGCGGCTTCATTTTGAGGGAACTGAAGAGCCATACTGGGTTCTGAGCAGGGGAGGGCAGGGCATAACTGGATGTCACCAAGACTGGTGAGGTGGTGGTGCTGGATGGTGGTGGGGAGTATGGTCTCTATGGTCACGTGGACCTGGGTTCAAATCCCCTGTCAGCTGCTGCCTTGCCATAAGACCTAGGATAGGAGATTTCATCTCTCCTGCCTCAGTGTCCCTCTCTGTAAGACAGGGGTTAGTTATCCTATAGTTTCCATCTGGCAGGGCTGTTGGGCAAATTTAATGAGGTAATGCAATGAAAGTGTTTTGCAGCCTCGATAACTGTCATTATTATGATGATGATGCTAAGGGTTTGCTCAATAAATGGGAATTTTTACAATAACATTAGTCTTTAGAGTAGACAGAGAATTACCTCCTCAGGCCAGCTCTTCCCAGCCAAATCCTCTTTGTCTCCTGCCTTTAACCTCCTCTGCAAGATCACCTCCAAGAATTCTTGAGTCCCCATTTCCACAGAAATGACAGAAGTTTGGAGTTCAAGTGTGGTCAGGGATGAGAAACCCTTTCAGTTGAACCTTTCCTCCTCATCCTGTTCTTGCCAGTCAGGTCTCCCCACAATTTGATTACCTCTGGGCTGGAGACCTTACTACCTCACCTCTCATGTGTGGCTGCTCCCGTGTGTCTGTCTTTGTCCTCCCTGCTTACCCCAGGAGACTTCAGCCTTCATAATCAACATCTCTGACGGTTTAGCAAAGGGTCAATATTTAATAAGATAACAACAATCGAAATAGCAGTCCCTATTAGTTGAGCATCTGCTGTTAGTAAGATTCTCTGCTAAATCCTATGCATGAATTATCCCATTAAGTCCTCAGAATTGTCCCTGTTTCAGAGAGGGACTGAGGCTCAAAGAGGTGACATCCTTTGGCTGGGGTCATTCCATAGCTGAGCGTTAGCATCTGAATTTGAACCCAGGTCTGTCTGCTCTGGAGTGCAGCTCTAACTACAGGCCGGACAAGGAGGGAGGCAGCTCAGGCTTCCTTCTGAGTGTGTAGACTTAGGTGGCTGTTAATGCCACCTGCAGGTGTGGGTGAGAGGGTGGGGGAGGGGTGGGGGGGATAGGGAGCCTGGCGCCCAGGGGCACTTACCCGGTGCTGGTGCTCATGGTGCCAAGAATAGGGAGCTCCTGCCACCTGGAGGTGCCCTGGGAGCCAGCAAGGAGATGAGGGCCTGCATTGACCTGCGGAACCTATGATTCCTGGCCCAGCTCCTCCTCCCTCAGACACAGGAATCCAGGCCTAGCCCATCCTCTCTCAGATCCAGGGGTCTGGGCCCTCAGCTCCGCCTCCCTCAGGCCCAGGAGTCTGGGCCCCAGGCCCTCCTCTTTCACATCTAGTATGCCGGCCCCCAAATCCTTCAGAAATCCATGCATTCAGTTCTGTAATCTATGTGTACCCCACCTTCCTCCTCCACACGGTGTCCAGTCTCCCAGCCCTATCTTCTCAGGGGCCAAATCTAGGCTCTGAGCTGCTCATCCCTAAGAACCAGGGGGCTTCAATCCCATGTCTCCTCAGAGAACTGTTCATTCAATCCCTCAGTCCCTTGTGACCCTATATTCTTCCTTTATCTATTGGGGTGCAATCTTCAGTCCTTACCTTTCTAGGCCAGAGAGTTTAGGTCCCCCAGCCTTTCCTGTGTCAGTACCTAGGAATCTGCCTCTTTATCCTCTTCCCCCAGACCCAGGAGTCCCCACCTTCCAGTCCCTCCTCACCTGCCCCTTCAAGCTCTGTCAGAAGGGAGGCCAGCTCTGGTCTCCCTTCCCGACCAAGGGCCCCTTCTTCCTGTTCCCTCCAGGGCTGTCCCGCCTCCACATACCTGAGCACTCACCTGGCACAGCCCTGGTGGACAGGCCCCTGGGCGGGGCCTGCAAAAAGACCTGGGCAGGGGCTGGGACAGCCGTGAGTGGGGGTGGGGGTGGGGCGATAGGAACGTGATTGTCTCATCATAAGGACAATAGAGCAATAACAACAAAATCCTTGTCCTTTGATGTCACCACTTGTTCCTGACTCAAATACCCGCTTCTAATTTTTCTAATATCTCGAAAGGCAGAGGTTTGATTTCTACTTGTTTTGGGTCCAGGAGAGGGGCATGCATGTGAGAGGTGGGCCTCTTTTTTCATCTCTAGGGCTGGTGTGTCGTGATTCCTGTGTAATTCCTGCAGTCACTGGTGCCCTCGACTCTCACTCCTCCTCTTCCTCATCCTTTGGACATTTTCCTCAATAACTCTGTGATGCTGATGGCTAAAACACGGCTCACTCAGTGCCTGGCACAACTCCAAGTACATCACACACACACACACACACACACACACACACACACATAACAGGTTCCTTAGACATGAAGTCTCCTTCCAAGAACTTTTGTGCGCCTAGGTCCTTGCTGACTGAGTTACATACAAATCCAGTGAGGTGAGTGTTGGGGGCCTTCATTTCGCAGATGAGGAAATGGGCCCATAAGGGTTAAGAGCCTTGCAAGGTCACACATGGAGTGAGTGCACAAGGTCAGGGGTCCAAGCTTGAACCTCTAAGGGCGGACATGCCACTCTCCTTTCTCATGGTAATCCCTGCCACCATCATCTCTCACTTGGACTTACCTCCTAACTGGTTTTCCTGCTCCATCCCCACCTCCCTGCGCCCCGCTTCCGCTGCTAGTATCAATGCAGGGACTTCATAGAAACCTAAGTCAATTGTGTCACAGCTCTGCTCAAAAACCTCCAGTGGCTTTCCATTCTCTGCATAAAAGCTGAAGTTTGCAATGTCTTAAGGGGCATTTCTCTAACCTCCTCTTCTTCCTTTCCCCCTCACTGTGTTCCAGCACACTGGCCTCCTTGCTGTTCCTCCATTCTGCCTTAGGGCCTTTGCACTTGCTGATACCTCTTCCTGGAATGCTATTCCCTTGGATATCCTTATGGCTTGCTCCTCACCTCCTTCAGGTCTTTGCTTGAACGTCACCTTCTCAGAGGGACCTGCTGACCACCCTATTTAAAATTGTAGCACCTCTTACTCTCTCCTCCTTCCTCATCTCCTTATCTGCTGCATACTTAATTTTTCCTTAGAGTGTTTATCGGCTTCTAACACACTATAATAGATGTTCTTTCGTTTATTTTATGTCTCCCTGGTAGAATATAAGCTTCACAAGAGCAAACACTTCTGTATATTCAGTCTCCCACTCTATCTGCAGCACATAGAAAAGTGTCTAGCACAGAATGAGACATTTGTTGAATTAATGAGCTTTTTGTATTTGGTGCATTCATGTACCTGATTGCTTCTTTGTGTCATTCAACACATGTTGACCCCACAGTCTATGCTGAGTGTGGCCGGAAGCCAGAGAAGACATATCTTTGTCTTAAATTGAAGGGAAGGAAATGACAGAGAGGAATTATATGGTGTGGTGTGCTGACAAAGAGCCTGGGGATGTGGGTTCAAGTCCTACTTTGTCACTTATTTATTTTGGTCATGTTCCTACTGTGAGTATGTTATATGTGTGTATATGTAAAATCCCCACCACAATCCATAAAATGGGTCCTATGAACCCTATTTACACATGAGGAAACTGAGACACATATGAATTAAGTAATTTGCCTACAATCACACAGCTAATATGTGATGGAGACAGTTGAACCCAGGCCACACCATCTAGACCCAGCTGCCACTTTGTGACCTGGCCCCTCTATAGCTGTGTGACACTGGCACATTACTTAACCTCTCTGGTTAAGGGCTCTAGTACCCTGACTGTAAAATGGGATCACAGTTTTGGGAGGATTAAATGAGATTATAGAGAGCTCTTAGCACAGTACCTGGCAAAGAGGAAACGACAGGTGAGTGTGACAGCCACAGAGATGACAGTCTTTTTTTGCATATGTGCTATAATAGAGAACATGAAGGGCACGTGGAAACCCAGAGAGGCTGCTCAGAGGGATAGGGCAGGCTTCCTGGAGGAGGAGGGGCAACCAGAGCTGAACTTGAAAGGCGAGTTTGGCAGCCCAAGGTGGCCTAGAGAATGAGGGAGGAAGTCCTAGGCCAGGGAGCTGCCTGAGCCAAGGAGGGGAGAGTCAAGGAGGGGAGGGCCAAGGAGCAAGGGTACTGTACACAACTAAGGGCTGGGCAGTGGTTCTCAGGTGTACAGTAGGGTGGGGGTCTGAGTGTCTCTGTCTCCAGTTCCTGTTACTCTGTGTCCCTGTCATATCCATGCCACAAATGTTTTCTGAGCTCCTGCCTGGGTTGGGGGCTAAGGGAAGGATCAAACTCCTTACCCTCTGTGATGCTGATAGGGGGAGTTGGCACCATGTGCACAGAGGAGCAGATAGAGGCTCAGAGTGGAGAGGCCACTTGCCCAAGGTCACATGTGCTGTGACACCAATGCATGTTTAGCTGATCCCAGGACCCTTTCTTCATGTGCAGGTGGAAAAACTGTCCTTATAGAGGTATTTGGTGGGAGGTCAGGAGCTGGACTCCCGGGTCTGAGGGAGGAGATTGAAGGCCCCGTGGCCCACCCTGCCCATCCTATGCTCCCCCATCCTGAGCTGGAGGCGATACTGAAACCCAGAGCCTCCCAGAGCCTCAGTTCCTGGGCCCAGGTGCTCCCTCCTCTTTCTCTGGCCGCAAAGGAGGCTTCACCCTCTCTCCAAGCCATAGCAAGTGGCTCCCAAATACCAGTAAGGGCTACCACTCCTGCACAGTCTGACTCAGTAAGTCCTGGGTGGAGGCAGCGAATCCGGTCTTAGAGGCTCAGTGGGGGTAGAGTGGGAGAACTGGGCACTTAAAGACCCAGTCCTGTCCAAACCTTGACTGCCTATACAGCCATAACAATGTCTTTCATTGAGTGAGCTTTAGGATTATGTGGATCCAAGTTCACCTGTCTCCAAACTGAGATAGCCTTGTCATTGGGGGAGGGGATCAGTATTTATTCTCTGGGTTAAGGGGGGCCAGGAACTAAACAATTCTCCACTGGGACTTCATAAGCTAAGATCCCCTGTGTGTCATATCTGAAACCACCCCCCATATTGTTCCTCATCCTCCTCTCTCCCTATGACTACCTAAGAGGAGGATTTGCCATTTAATTGTCAAACAAGAAGCAAGGGTCAAATTCACAGGGAATGGGAAGTATGGCAAGGCCTTGGGGTTATAAATTAAATGGAAGCAGGGTCTCAGGGAGATATGTTTACTCATGTATTATTTATTTAATAATATTCATTCAATAAATGGTTCCTGAGGCCTAATTGGTGCCTTACCCTTTGCCCTCCAGAAGAGAGTCTAGTTGAGGAAATAGACCCTGCTGACACCCACAGTCACCTTTCACAGTGACGTGTGTACTGGAGGTGGCCCAGGGCATTGTATACCCCCAGAGGAGGCCTTTATGTCAGCTTTGTGTGCAAGGCCGCATCAAATTCTTCCATGTCTCAGTGATAACTAAATGGGTTCTGAAGGGTGACTAGGAGTTTGCCAAGGAAGAGTTAGCAAAGAATGACATCTAAGTGAGGGTGGGGGGTGGAGGATGGGAGTTGGTGGGGGAGGAGAGGGTGGCACACGTGAAGTCCCGAAGTCATGCAGTAGCAAATACTCGAGTACCTACTATGTGTCACCCACATTCTAAGTGCTAAGTGCAAGACACCCCTGCCCGCATGTTATTGTTATCCTAGTGGGTGTGGTGTGGAATTGGAAGATAAAACAGGCAGGAACACACACATGATTAAGACTTCGAGATTGTAGTAAGCGCTGTGGAGGAAATGAAACACAGGTGGAGAGATGGGCTGACCAAGGGACAGGCAGGCGTGATCACTTCAGGTGGGGTGGTCAGGGGTGTCTTCTCTGAGGAGGTGGCATGTGAACTTTGACCTGAATTTCGAGAATGAGAGAGGGTTTCAGGCTGAGGCAGCACCTTGGGAAGGCTGGGTGGGGAATGTCTGTGGAAGGTGTGGCTGGCTGGAGGAGGTGAGCCCAGAGACCTAGCTATGAGGACGGTGGTGATGTTGGTGAGGACAATGCCAGCAGCAGATGAGAGGGTGGCCAAATTCCAGCCCAAATGGGTTTGCTCCAAGCCTGAGTCTCAAGGAGCTCCTAGTCTGGCTTGGGATGTTACACAATCATGGGCTGCCCTAAGGATTCCATGTAGAGGTGGCTCTGGCAATTTCTTACCAGGTGAAGGGGTTAGAGTAGGTCTCTCCTTGGACTTCCTCCAGGCCTGCTAGCAGGCAGAAGGGTGGGGAGTGACACCAGGAGGGAGGGTCTAAGAACTGGCCCAGCAGGAAGCGAAGGGTGGGGGAAGAAGGCTGGTGGCAGAGCTGTTTGTTCTCTGGGAGTGATGGAATGAATGGAAGGTGCTTGGCTACAAGGCTGGGGGGCTGGGCCCAGGGGCAGTAATGAGGAAAAGACTGCAGACAGATAGGAGTTTGGCATTGAGTGGGAGCAAGTGACTTTGCTCTCTGAACAAATGACTCTCCGTTTATTCTCGTTTCTTTGTCTCTAAGACTAGCTGAAGTCTTGGCACCTGCTGTAAATGCTGTGAGCAGACATATCAAGTGCTTAGATTAGGGTTTGGTGCTTAGACAAAAATGAACCCAAAACTGAATGACCAAAGGGACATATGGTGATAAGCGTGGCTCTGCAGACAGCTCTGAGTTATAGTGCTGGCTCTGACATCTCAAGCAATGAGCAGCCTCAGTTTCCCCAGCTCTAAGCTTCTGATGGTCATTCATTCACTGCATTTATTCATCCATTCGACAAATGTTTATTAAGCATTTACTCTACATCTGGTGCTGCTCTTTGGTGAGGGCTGAGGGGTGGGACAGGACGTCAGAGGTAGTGACAACTATCCTGGGTCCCCAGGGTTCCCATGGGGATCAGAGAGACTGACGAAGCTATAGAAGTGTTCTGATCAAGTCTATTTTAATTGACATTAAATTAACCATCTTAAAGTGAACAACTCTGTAGTATTTAGTACGTTCATGATGCTATGCAAACATCAGCATCTACTTCCAAAACACTTTCACCTCCCCAAAATAAAGCCCTGTGCCCTTTAACAGTTGGTCCCCACTCCTCCCAGCACCTGGAAACCAGCATTTGATTTCTGCCTCTACAGATTTACTTATTCTGGACATTTCACATAAATGAAATCACACACTATGTGACCTTGTAATGTTTTTGAGGTTCATACATGTCGGGGGAGGGGGAGAGAGAGAGAGAGAGAGAATATGAATTGGGTGCCATAAACTGTCTGATGGGGAAAGCAGAAGGAATTGTGGGGGAATTCTCTCAGCATCTGGGACAGCACCCAATATAAATCAGGAATTTATTAAGAACATTAGCATCAACAACAATAAACATGCGTAGCCTACCTGGAATCCAAAGACAGATTCTAAACATCTTGGGTGTGTTTGGGAGTCAGGTGGGAGGTCCTCAGGAGGGAGTTTTCATGCATTGTTGTCTTTATAACAACACTAACAGTCAGTGATGTTCTGGCACTTATAGCAGGGAGAGGTCCTTGTTGGGAACTACTTCACGGGCATCCTTCTAAACTCTGACAGGGGCCAGCAAACTATGGCCCCCTGCTTGTTGTTGTAAATAAAGTTTTATTGGAATGCAACTGTGCTCATTTGTGTGCAAAGTCTGAAGCTGCTTTCCTGCTATAACAGCGGAGTAGTTGCAACAGGAATTGTATGGCCCTCAAAGCTGAAATTACTTGCTATCTGGCCCTTTGTAGAAAACGTTTGCCAACCTCTGCTCTAGAGGTAGATGATATTAGGAACACAATTTACAGAAGAGGGAAAAAAGGCTCAGAAAAGGAAAATGCTTTATTGAAGGTTGAGAAAACCTGCATTTGAACACAGTACCCATGTTCTTTTTATTATCATCACTATCATTATTATTTTTAAATTTTTGATCATGGTAAAAACACATGACATGAAATTAATCATTAAAAACATACAGTTCGTGGCATCAGGCACATTCACATTGTTGTGCAGTTGTCCCCATCACCAACCTCCAGTACTCTTTCTGTCTCTATGAAACTGACAACTCTAGGCACCTCAGAGAAGTGTATCCATACAGCATCTGCCTTTTTGTCACTATCATATTTCATTAGGCACAATCTTTTCATGGTTCACCCATGTGTCAGAGTTCCTCCTTTTTAAGGCTGAATGGTATTCCACTGTCTGTATGCTTTGCTTCTCCATCCATCAGGGAACACTTGAGTTGCCATGTGTACACGCTTCACCACGTCTCATGGATGGTACTGCCTGCACAAACAAGAGACCATTCTCTAAGAATATTGAGAAAATGTAGATGAACAAAAAGTGAAAAAATGAAATCACCCATCTTCCTGTCTGGCAGACACTTCGTGCGGAATGTCATAGTGTTTTTTTTTTTTTTTACTCTAAAAACATGCATATTAGTATACAAACTTTAAAAAAGGGGAGTCAGACTGCTTTCCCCCTCCCTCATTGTACTGGTGCTTAATTAAGAAACTCATGATCTTAAATTTTTAAGCCTGATAAAGGCATAGAAGTCTGTCCAGAAACACACACAGATGAATTAGGTTCTACTCTCAGTGTCAGGGGATCTGTGAGGGCAAGGACCCTGTGTGTCTTGTCACCCAGTGTCTAGTTCACCCAACGTCTGGGGTTTGTAGGTGCTCCTACTGACAGACACTGAGGATGATTTTGCTTCTAGTGTGTCATGTTTCTTTCCTAATGACCAATTAGTGGCATACAAGGGGAATGCCTGGGTCAAAGATATGCACAGATGGTTTTTGCCAAGTATTGGAATGACATTTTAGGAAGGCTGTACTAATTTACACTCCCACTGGCAGGTATGAGAACCTGTTTTGCCACATCCTTGCCAACACTGGGTATTAGCATTGTTTTGATCCTGCTAATTTGATAGGTGAAAAATATTATGTTATTAATGATCATTTTTTTGATTGCCAGTAAGGCTGAGTAGTTTCATGCATTTGTTGACTTTCTTTGCATATTGCCCAACATACCCTTTGCCTATGCTCCCCTTAGTGTCGGAGGGGGGGGTGAGTCTTTTTTCTTATTGATTCATAAGGGCTCTTTACATATTAAAGATATCAATTCTTTCTTATTTTGGTAGGTAAGAGAAGCCAAAAGTTGAGAGAGGGGAAGTCAGTGCTCAAGGTACACATTTAAGAAGAGTTGGATCAGGAATTTGAAACAAGATCTGTCTAGATCTATGTTTTCCATAGTCTCATGGTATCTTCTTCTTTCCTGGGTCTTGCCCCTTTCACGATCCAGGAGCTTTGAGATCCCATAATCTCAGAAAAAAGAGAGGCCTCTCACCAGACCCAGCCACCCTTACTACATCCCACTAGCAAACCTATTCTTTGGTTTGTTGTATAACTGCCTCTTCCTCCCTCAACCCAGGGGTCCCCGCCCCCAGCCTCTCCACCCACAGACCCAGGTGTCCAGACGCCCAGGCCTTCCTCCTTGAGACCTGGGGGTCCAGGTCCCGAGCCTCCTCCTTCCTCAGCCCCGGGAGTCCAGGCCCCCAGCTCCTCCTCCTTCAGACCTAGCAGTTGGGAACCTAAGATAATAGGTCCTCTTTCTGAGCATCGAAATTCTCAAATCTGCAATAGAGTCTGGAAGAAGGTACTACTGGTGCCACCGTCTTAGATGAGGACGCAGGCTGATGTACTTGACACACACAGAGAAGCTCAGTCTGGAGGAGGAAGCTGCGGGATTGGAATCCTGGTTTCATTCTAGATCTCCGAGTTCAGGATGTCATTTTAACAACGCATATAGGCCTTGCCCTCCCAGCCCCGCCCCCAAGCCACGGCCCTGCCCCCGCCCCGTAAACTACCATTCCCAGGAGGCGCACTGCTCGCGCCACATCCCCATAGGTCCACCTTACTCCGGCGCCCTGCCTCGCCCCCCCTTTTTCAGGAAGTCATCGGTGTCTGCCGCGTCTGCTCTTCCTCACGTGGAGCTCAGATCGCGCGCTCCTTGGAGCGACCTGGGCGGCGGGTCTGTGCGTGGCCCTGCGTTGGGTCCCGCTCCTGCCCGGAATGAACCGCTATCTTGTGCCGGCGTCCCTGCTGGGCACTGCGGTGGGTGGCGCCGTGCTGTTCAAGTGAGTAGTGCGGGTGATGGCGGGTCTGTCGGCCACCAGGGGAGGGAAGTTGAGTGGAGATCACCGACTCCTCACTTACTCAGGAGCTCCCCAGCTCACCCCACCAGCAGTACCTCCAGAGGGTATGGGGGGCAAATCTAGGCCCTGAGATGGCAGGTCATGGCCAAGGTCACCCAGAGGAAGGAGCGGATCTGGGCCCTTGTAAATATGTTGGTCTAGTTGTTTCGGACATTGGTGAGTGCATTCATTCAGCATATATTTGTTGACCAGTTTCCGTGTGTCACTGTGCTAACCTAGGTGCAAGGCAAACGTATGCCATCTAAGACCTCCTTATCCGAAATTAGCAACACAAATGGAATTGCCCAAATCAGGAAACGTGATACTCCTACTACATTTAATGTATGCATAGTTCTTGTGTTTCCTAGGCTAATTCACTTTAAAACAAAACAAAACTCCAAAACCCCCAAAACCACAGCTACCAAATATTCTATAGCAGCACCGTTCCTTCAGTAGATGAGAGTGTTACCTTTGCTGTGTGCATTAGGATAGCAGTGGCACGTGGCTGTTGAGCAGTTAAAGCATAACTATTATGCCTGCAGTTAACAATATGGTATTGTATGGTACACTTAAACAGTTTTTTAAGGGGGTAGGTTGCATGTTGTGTTCTTACTACAATTTAAAAAAGAAAGGATTTTCAATATGTAATTTTACACAAGAGAAGAGATTGGCTGGAAGTAGAGAGTTAACTGGAATTTTGAATTTTTTAAAAGGACCTGTAAGATAGACTAAATCTCTTTGAATAATTAATTACTTTTGGGTTTATTTATCTGCTTTGTGGAGAGGCTTTATTTTGAAATTGTTCCTCCTGGTCTGATAACATCTTTTGCATTTACTTGGTGGGTATCTTGTTTTTTATAATTCATTAAACTGCCGCTCTTGTAAATATGAATGAGATATTTTTTTGGAAAGCTCTAGAGGATGGAATAAATACATAGAATTATGGTATTAAAATCTATCGGCCACTGTTTTTATTTTTATTTAGATCCTTGTCTTTCAGTTCTGAAAAGCTAAAAAATTAAATAAAGTGCCAGCATGAAGAGAATGGAAAATAACTGAATGCTCTTGGGGGGAGATATGGCTATTTTTAATTTAAATTAAAAATTAGCCTCAGGTGGCTGGCAGCTACCCTGTCCTTCTCTCTCTCTCTCTCTCTTTTTTTTTTCAGTGCTCTGCTCTCGTGTGGAGATGGCATTGTTGTTTTTGGCCAGTCTCCTGTTGGTGACATTTGATGGTTTCCAGTTTTTAGTTTCTGGGGGATATGGGTATAGTAGCAGCATCATGGCCCCCCCATGGATGTGCATGTCCAGAACCTATGAATATGTCACCTTACCTGTCAAAGGAGACTTTGCAGATGTCATTGAGTTAAGGACCTTGAGCTGGGGAGATGATTCTGGGTTATCCAGGTGGGCCACTTACATCGCAAGGGTCTTTAAAGGAGGGAGGCAGGAGGGTCAGAGTCAGAGGCTTGAAGACAGAGGACAGGGCCACGAGCCAAGGGATGCAGGGACCTCTAGAAGTTGGAAGAGGCAGGGAAACCATTCTTCCCTCAAGCCCCCATAATGAACTCCCTGCAACACCTTTTATCCCAGTGAGACCTGCAGACCTGTGGAGAATATATTTGCCTGGTTTTAACCAATGAGCTTATGGCAGTTTGTTATAACAGCCATAGGAAATGAACACAGCAGTTCTCTATAAAATAACACTGTCACTTCCTGGAGGCTTCCTCACCAGGCTGTGCTCCACCCTTTACCTGCAACAGGATGACGATCCCATGAAGTTACGTTAGGTCCTTTCCATCTTTCAATTGGGGGAACATGTGCCTGAGATCGAAGCCATCAGGGTTACCTATGGTGAGTGGACAGACAGATGGAATTGACTGTGCCGTTTCTTACCTTCAGGGACTATGTTGCTGGCGGGGCCTGTCCCAGTAAGGTCACCATTCAGGGGAAGACTGTCATTGTGATGGGTGCCAACACAGGCATTGGGAAGCAGACCGCCCTGGAGCTGGCCAGAAGAGGTGAGGCCCTGCCTTCTCTGCCTGAGGCTAGGGGCCTCAAGCTGGTGGAGGTGGCTTTGCTTCCAGAATGATGTAAAGGTCATCTGATTCTTTCTATCGCAAGTGGCAGGAACCAGACTCATGCTGGCTTAAGCCAAAAAGGCTGGTGTCTTTGGATGAGGTAAGGAGGAGTTCGGGGTCTCAGAGGAGACTGTGGACACAGTCTCTGTGTTGGCCTTACTCTTTCCCACTGCAAACGGACTCAGTTGTCTTGGCTGGCTCAGGGCCTGGGTCGGAGGTCAAAGTCCAAACTTGGCTCAAGCTCTTCTACACATGCTGCTCAGGCGTTTTGTAGAACACCCTTTCATTTGAGTGCCTGACATTTTTGTCAAGGTCAGACTGGGAGTTTGGAGGAATTCTGCAGAGGAAAGGTATCTTCCTCATCACACCAGATCCCCTTTGAGATTAAAAGGGACAGGACTTCTGCTGAGTCAGACCTGAGAAGGGGTGGAGCCAGGGTTTTGGATTTGAGCAGCGGGAAGACCAGGGCTAGTTACTGGGACAGGTGTGAGGGTTGGGGACAGCAGAAACTTTCTTGGGGCTTGTTGAGTAGTGATGGCCAGGGAAATGGGTCCCTGATGGACTAGCCTGAGCTGCCTGTCCACCCCTGAGGTCTGAGTGGTGGGGAGCCAGAATGGGCTCTCCCCACCACATGAAGTTCTCCCATGGAGGACACCTGCCGCTCTCAGGAAGAGGTGGGAAGGGAAATTGGGCAGACATACCCACCACTGTCTTGGGGGCTGGACCCCAGGGAGGATGCAGAGATTGGGGAGTCTGATGAGTTCCATTTCAGGGGACAGTGGGATGTATAGAAGGCGGCTGGGTCCCCTGTGGGTTGCTCGGTACCCTGTGGGCAGAACCACAGATCCATATGGTCCTCTCAATCTTCAGTTTTCTGTTTTTACATTTCTAATTCTTTTTTAAAAAGTTATTTTTATGGCTGTTGAGATTTAATCCACATGCCACACAATTCACTCATTTAAAGTATACCCATTGAAGGTTTTTAGCGTGTTCCCAGAGCTGTGCAATAATTGCCACATTCAATTTTAGAACATGTTCATCATCTTGAAACTAAACCTTGCTTTTCTTAGCCATCCCCCCCAATATCTTACCCCTCCGTAGGAAACCATATCTATCTTCTCTGGATTTTCCTGTTCTAGACATTTCATATAATTGGAATCATACACTATGTGACCTTTGGTGTCTGGCCATATCTCACCCAATATCATATTCTGTGTCACAGGACCTGTCTCTGCTTCATTCCCTTTTCAAGGCTGAGTAATATTCCACTGTATAGCCAGACCATATTTTGTTTATCCATTCCTCTGTTGATGGACACTTGGGTTGTTTCCACCTTCTGGTGCTGCTGTGTATATGTGTGCACACATTTTTGTGCAGACTTTGGTTTCCATTTGTGTTGGGTATACATACCTAGGAGTGGATTTTTAAAAATAATTTTTTTTCTCTCTCGGGCTTCCAGGAGGCAACATCATTCTGGCCTGTCGAGACATGGAGAAGTGTGAGGCAGCAGCAAAGGACATTCGCAGGGAGACACTGAATCACTGTGTCAATGCCCGGCACCTGGACTTGGCCTCGCTGAAGTCCATCCGAGAGTTTGCAGCAAAAATCATTGAAGGTAGGAGGGAGAATGCTGGCCTTGAGGAGTGGGTTAAACCAGGACTGAACCTCATGGCCCACAAAGCCAAAAGTCTTTACTGTCTGGTCCTTTTCAGAGAAAGTTTCCTACTCTGCAGGAAAACAAACTCTTTCTGCATTAGCTTGGATCCTGCAGGAAGCAGAGGCCAGGATGGGACATGGAGGAGTTAGCTAGGGGAAGAGGGGCAGAAACAGTGATTTACCCGTTGTTTCCTGAGGCTTTCTGGCTTCTCTTGGGTGATGCCGAGACACAGATGAGTTGCATTCAGGCTCTGCCTCTAAGGAGCACTGGGTCCCGTGGGGACACAGCTGTGATGATCCATGCACTACTGGAGGACCTATGGGCACAGTGCAGAGTACTGGGCCTCCTACGCCCTTTGCTGGTGTTTCTCTTTGCAAATCCAGAGATTATATGCTTTTATGCTCTTCCGTTGTGTTGATTGGTGACTCATGCTTTTTCCTTCCCATCTGGTGTTCTCAGAACTGTTTTTGTATTTCTTTTTTTGAAGAGGAATAACCCTTCCAGGATTAAATGTTCAAAAAGTAAAGAAGAGGAGACAGTGAAAGGTCTACCTGCCACATGAACCCCTAGTTACTCAGATGCCTTCCTCACACATGTTCAACATTCCCTTCTAGAGACAGTTTATCCATTTATAAAGCAGGCAGGTGTAGACACTACCCCTTGGCTTTTTTATACAAATCGCAGCCTATTATATGCTTGATGTTTCTGCTTTTTTCTCCCTGTTCTCTCTTATAGATTGGTGCAGGCACAGCACCCTCATTCTTAGGGCTACATTGTATGGCTGTGACAGGTGATATTACTGGTTTTCTACTAATAGATGCTTGGCCCCCACCCTTTCACGGGTCTGTGCAGGGTTGCTGTGAGCATCCTCATGTATGCATGCTTTCTCACACATGTGAGGGTATCTACAGATTCTGAGACAGTCTCTTCCTCTCCACCCAGCTTCATGTTCAGAGAAAGCAGGAGAGCTAGCAGGAGACAGAAGCTATTGCTAAGAAGAGGTGAAGAAATAAACATTTACGAACTTATGGTTTTTTTTTTTTTAACTCCCAATGCAAAGAAATACATGTTCCTTATGTAAAATATATGAAATCCTTTATAGTATAAAGAGGACAGAATTAAATACCTTTGATTCCATACCAACCCCAAGGGAATCACTGTTAATCATTTTCCCTCCTACATCATGAAGCTTCACTTCAAAAACATAGTTACCATTTTTTATTTTAACAATACAAATTGACAATATGCAGGAGGAATTGCAAAGGGAGAAACTGAGTCACAGAAGAACTGTATGACTTGGCTGGGATCATTCAGCTGGTCAGGGTAGAGCTGGTGGACTTGAACCCCCATCTGATGGGCTCCAGAACTTGTGTTCCTGGTGGGTATGCTATCTCCCCTTATTCCCCAAATAAAGGATAAAATATAAGCTCTGTTTATTAGGTGCTCGATGATTAATTTATTAATTCCATTGATCTCCAAAACCACTTTAGGAGTGTTATGGGTTCTGTTGTATCATCACCAAAAAAAGATGTGTTGGAGTCCTATCCTTAGTACCCCAGAATGTGACCTTATTTAGAGGTAGGGTCTCTACAGAAGTAACCAAGTGAAAATGAGGTCACTAGGGTGGGTGCTAATCCAATCTGACTGGTATCCATATAAAAAGAGACCAGGATGACCATGCAAGGACACAGAGACAAGATAGCCATCTACAAGCCAAGGAGAGAGGCCTGGCACAGGTTCTTTCATATGGTCTCAGTGGGAACCATTCCTGTGACACTTTGGACGTCCATCCTCCAGACTTGGGGGACGACAGACTCCTGTTGCGCAAGCCACCTAGTGCAAGGCCAGAGGTCAGGGTGTTGGTAGGCTGCACCGCTCCTCTAGCTCCTGGTGGTGGCTGTCATCCCTCATGCTCCTTGGCTTGTAGCTGCACCTCTCCGCTCTCTGTCTCTGCAATTACACCACGGCATCCCCACATGCATATCTGTGTCCAGGTTTCCCCTTCTTATAAAGATACTAGTTGTGCTGTATAGGGCCCACCCTTGGCCTTGTCTTCACTTGATTACTTCTGCAAAGACTCTGTTTTTAGAAAAGGTCACATTCATAGTTTCCGGGTGGACATGGATGTTCAGGGGATACTGTGCAGCTCAGCCCAGGTGCGGAGCTGATGTGTTTGCCCTGACACATCTTCCAGAGGAGGAGAGAGTACATGTCCTGGTCAACAATGCAGCTGTGATGAGGTGCCCCCACTGGACCACTGAGGATGGCTTTGAGATGCAGCTTGGCGTCAACCACCTGGGTGAGGCTGTGGGCTGCGTAATGTGGGTGTCCCCAGTGGGCCAGATACAGGCTCAGGGTGAGGATGCCCTCCTTCACTCTCCAAGGCAGCCAGGTCACACATTGGCTCAGGGACTTGCCTGATCATCTCTAGACACTCAGTCTGTCTTTTAGATCATCAGCCTCCTGACCACTTGTCTCTTTGTCCGTCCTTCAGTCTCAATCTGTCCTTCAGTCACTCTCAATCCATTTGCTGTCACCCTTGATGCACTTGGGGTTCTGTTAGAAGGACAAAGGGGCAGTGGGTCACACTGGGTCAAGGCCCACCCTAGTGACCTTACTTAAAGACCCATCTCCAAATAAGGCCACATTCTGAGGTCCTGGAGGGTGGGACTTTGACATATTTCTTTGGGGGATAGGGAGATGAGTGGACATAGTTTAACTCTTAACACACATGTTACTGTTTTTCACGCCTTATTGGTGGGGCTCAGTCACATGATCTGTTGTGGTTGCAAGGGAGTCTGGGACACATTGTCTTTCACTAGGCTGTCTTGTGCACAGCCAAAAATCCTATTACTGAAGAAGAAATGGAGAAGGGATTTTGGGAGACGGCAGGCAGTCTCTTCACCAGCTGACCTCATAAGGTTATCACGTGGCTTGACATTTAGGGCTGGGTAATTCCTCGTAAGGACTGTCCTTGGTGTTGTAGGATGTTGAGCAGTGTCCCTGGCCTCCACTCAATAGATGGCAGTAGTGCCTCCACTTCTCTTTGTAGTTGTGACAACCAAAATTGTCTCCAGATGGTGTCAGATGTCTCCTGGGGTGCATTATTGCTTCCGATTGGGAACTGTGTTTTACTGGGATGGTAATGTCCTCAGCAAGGGACATGGTAAGAGTTCAGTAAGTTATCTTTTCATCATCTTTCTTCTAGGTCACTTTCTTCTGACAAACTTATTGCTGGACAAGCTCAAGGCCTCAGCCCCTTCACGGATCATTAACCTTTCCTCCTTGGCCCACATTGCTGGGCACATAGACTTTGATGACCTAAACTGGGAGAAGAGGAGGTATGACACAAAAGCAGCCTATTGCCAGAGTAAGCTGGCCGTCGTCCTGTTCACCAAGGAGCTGAGCCAGCGGCTGCAAGGTGTGTATGTGGCTTTCATCTTCCCTTAGCTCTGAGCCTGGCACAGTACTGCTGTGACCCTGGGTCAATGGAAGATCAAGCACTGGCTCCAGGACAGAGTAGGCAAAAGAATGACACACATACCACTAGGCTCCCTGCTGGTGCCTGAAGCAGACATCCCTAATCAATCACAGCCTTCCTCCCTGCTCATCTAGGATAGGCATCTGATCCTTTGATGCTCTAGGCCAATGGACATTTGTCAATAACGTTGGCTGTCATTTCACAGAGTAGAAATGAAGTGGATGTTGCTACTGACATCTCGTGGACAGAAGCCAGGGTTGCTGCTCAATATCCTACAGTGCACAGCTTAAAAAAATGACTAGACCTCTGTGTTCATAGTGCTGAAATTGCCCTTCACCCTTGCTTCTCAAAGTGGACCAGCAGCATCAGCTCACCTGGGAGCTTGTCATCATTGCACCATCTCAGACCCCATCCTGACCCATTGCTTCAGACTCTGGGCATGGGGCCCAGTGGTTTGGGTTTCTCTAGCCCTCCTTGTGATTTTTATACATACTCAGGTTGAGAGGCTCTTATCCAGGCCACCATGAAACAGCTCCCTTGCAAGATGAAACCACCTGGTATGGAGATTTCAGTGCAAGAGAGCAGTGTGAGTTCAAGGGTAGGAAATGAAGGAGCCCCAGAGCTCAGGGCAGGCAGGCTTCCTAGTAATGAGGGAACCTGGTGTCTGCCCCCTCCTCCAAATTTTCTCTCCCCTCCCCAGGCACAGGTGTGACTGTCAATGCTCTGCACCCTGGTGTGGCCAGGACAGAGCTGGGCAGACACACGGGCATGCACAGCTCTACCTTCTCCAGCTTCATGCTTGGTAAGTCTCCTCCCAGTCTGTTGTCCCTTCGCTGAATCCCACCCTCCCAGCTTGGGGCCCAGGACCCTCCCTCAGTGTATTGGGACTAATAGGGTATGTGTAGACATTTAGGGATATTTATTAGGAGAGGTTGGCTTATGATTTATATAGGCTGAGAAGTCCCATGACATGCCTTCCTTGGCATGCTGGAGGCTGGCAGTGCAGTTCCAGCCCACACTTGTGACCTGAGAACCAGGGGAGCTGACTGGCCATCAGAGTCTGAAGGCCAGGAGTGTTGATGTCTGAGGGTGGGGGGAGGTGGACGTCCCAGCTCAAGTAGTGAGAGTGGATTTACCCTTCCTTACCTTTCTGTTTTATTCTGGCCTCAGCTGAGTGCCTGCTGCCCAGCTGTGTTTTCTTTACTCAGTCCATCAATTCAAATGCTCATCTCTTGTGGTCATACCCATAGGCACTCAGCTCTCTGGTTGTCCCTTAGTCTAGTCAAGTTGACATAAAATTAACATCACCCTCAGAGACTGTCTCGAACTTTGCTCTGCCCCTCCCCTGTATCTTTCATAGTACAAAAAAAAGTTGCTTTTCTATTTTGCCAGTCTCAGAGTAGCACCAAGAAAGAGGCCATAGCCTGTTTGATGAGAAAACAGTCTCAGAGAGGACATCAGTGGAGCTGACTCCTGGCTGTGCTCAGGGTAACCTCAGCTTCACCCAGAACTAGCTGTGCCACCTAGGGGAGCAACTTTACCTCTCTGAGCCTGTTTTCCATTGCAAAATAAGGACCAAAACAGTCACTGAGAGAGAGGCTTAGATAGTTAGATGAGACCTCCTCGAAAGGGCCTGCACAGTGCCTGGCTATAAGATTTAAGCCAAATAAACAATTAGAACTTTATAATTAGTATTTATAATCCTGAGAAACATTTAGTGGGTGGGTGCTAAGTGTCAAGGGTCTTAAGCTGAGGCTGACACTGGAGACAGTCAATAATACAAGTTATTTTAGAGCACAGTGGGGTAGGTTAAGGATGCAGGGCTGACTGAGAGGAGGGAGATCTTCTGTTTGCCTGGGAAAAGCCAGGGAGGCTTCCTGAGGGAGGCAGCTTTAGGGCTGATCCCTGCACCTGGAGGGATTCAGCTGGGCAGTGCCAGGGAATGGAACTCCTGCTAGATGGAACCACAGGAGCAATGGCCTGGAGGCAGGCTCTGTGGGACTCCAGGCCAACTTCTGGCCTCAGTGGGCCCTGCATCCTGGGAGTGGAGCAGGGCTTTTTGTGCCCTCCCCTCTGAGTATGTGTGGACTGATTGCAGGGCCCATCTTCTGGCTACTGGTGAAGAGCCCCCAGCTGGCAGCCCAGCCCAGCACCTACCTGGCTGTGGCAGAAGAACTGGAGGGTGTTTCTGGAAAGTACTTCCATGGACTCAAAGAGAAGGCTCCTGCTCCCGAGGCCGAGAATGCGGAGGTAGCCCGGAGGCTTTGGGCTGAAAGTGCCCGCCTGGTGGGTTTGTAGTCTCAGGGGCCTTCTGTGAGGGGACAGCCCCTCCCCAAATAACATGGGAGCGGGTGTGAAAGCCACTAGAGAAGCAGAGTTATTAGACCAAGACTGGCTGCCATGCCTGCATCACCCTTTAGGTGGCGGCATTGAGATTGTATGAGCCGCAAGATCAAGGAATCTGGTTGCCATGCCCACATCACCCTCTAGGCGGCAGTATTGACCTATTTTTTTCTCTTGTGGCCACAGTGGCTCAGACTGCAGGTGGGCATGTGACCCACGGGCTGGCTCGGCACTACATCCTTCTGCCAGCAAGTGAGCTGGGCCCGCCAAGGGAGGAGCCGGATCCCTCTGCGGTGGGCCATGGTGGGGAACTGTTGTGGCCTTGGTCAAGCTGTCTGCCAGACACTGCCAAGTTCATGATTCCAGTCTCTTCTCTGATTGAGTCTTGGTTCCTTCAGTTATAGAATGCAAGAAAGGTGATTACTTAATGGGCGGCGGGTCACTGCCTGGCTCCATGAATGACAGCCATGCATTTCTTGTTAGGGAAAGTTCACCGAAGGTCTTACATGAGCCATGGTGGGGGGGATACCCCAAGAACAG
The DNA here is from genome assembly GCA_004027375.1 of Macroglossus sobrinus. Taxonomy (NCBI): domain Eukaryota; kingdom Metazoa; phylum Chordata; class Mammalia; order Chiroptera; family Pteropodidae; genus Macroglossus; species Macroglossus sobrinus. Next base: position 240,653 of record PVKZ01002277.1, read on the forward strand.
GGTGATACAGACCTCAGTGGGTCCTTCATCCTGAGTCACACTGGGGATAGCTGCTGCTGCCCTTGACCCAGGATGCCTGGGGTCACGACCTTACCTTGCCCATAGAGTCTCAAAATTGCCCTTTAATAATGATAATAAAAAAATCTAATTGAGTCATAGGTTTTATTTTTTTCCTCCATACCTGTGGCGAAGTGACACTGAGCGGACAAATCATGTATTTCCTCCGTTTAGGAAGAAGAGATGTCAGTTTAAATATCATCAGGCCAGTGAACCAATAAAATGTTCAGGTGTTTAGAAGAGAAAGGGTCCTTTTTTCCTTTCCACATGGCCGACAGCTGTGTGTTAGAAGTGAGGCTGGCGCTGAGCTTGGGCACAGAATTGAGGCAGGAGGCTCCAAAAGCTGAGTAATAAAGGTAAATATTTTAACATTAAAAAAATCTTAATATTTGAGACCCTATGGAGGCCAGGGGTGCTGTGTCACATCATATAATACACAGAACAACACAGAATGACTGGCTCCAGATGCCAGCAGTGTTAGGGAAGGGAGGCGGAATCAAAGGCAGCCAAAACACTTTATACACACTGTTTTCTTTCTGTTTTCACATCAGACCAAAGTAGCCAAAGGCTATGTTTGGGATGACTTGACACTGGTAGGCAGCTTCCGACATGAACTCTGATGGTCTTCACCTCCCCATGTTTCAGATAATCCAGGTTCATTTATTTCCCTCATTTTAAGTTGATGAGCCACTTTAATTCCATCTGCCATCTTAATCCTTCTTTGCCACACAAAGTGACAGGTTCTAGGAATTAAGATGTGGACATCTTTGGTGGGGGTGGGGCAGGGTCACTCTTCTATGTCATCCTTTTCAAAAATCTGCTTCCTTGGCTTTTCTCATGACTGTGAACTTCCCTGAATGCTTCTCATCGGTTCCTTTCTGCTCAAATTAAGTGGACTCAGCCTTACTGGTATTGCTTGCAAGCGAATCAGTTTGAAATGAGCAGATGTTATCAGGAACTTCCTGCTATGCATGGGTGTCTTAGCAAGAAGATGAGTTGGAATTTAAAGTCTGGTTCTAGAGCCCACTGTTTTTTGGGGGTCTGATCTAATCGAAGAGAAAGAAGCCTCCTCTATTATGTAAACGCTTGCAACATGGCTCCAGGTTGGCTCTGGCCACAAACCCTTACGACAATTGTCCGCTTCCTTTCTGAAACTAAGAAACCTCAAGGACCACAAGTGTTGACACACAAATTATTGTCATCTTTGCCTATGTTCCTGAAGGCTTTGAGGTGGCTCACATACCCAGCTCACATACCCTTTACAGATGAAAGATGATAAGAACCAATCTAAAAACATCCTCAAAATTTACAGATGCCCAGACAGGAGATTGTGGCAAGGTAATAAGCAGACCAAGGAAGTGAACCTGAAAAGGTGATGCTTTGGGGGTTGGACCTTCACGAAAGAATACTAAATCTGTGTGAACTTCTCACACTGCTCTTCTCACACTCCTGGATGCTGGTGGCTGGGAACACTGGAGGGTATGAGTTAAGTTGCCACAACAACGATTTTGTAGAAGTGGTCCAAAGGTATTAGGACAGGCTTGGGTTTGGTAATGTCAAAATTCCTTTTGCTTGACTGTTTGACCATAACTAGGGTCAGCTTCACTCCAAGGCTGGGTCTCTGTAGTGGGTTGAATGGCGACTCCCTAAAAATTATGCCCACGCCCTAATGCCTGGTACCTGTGAATGGGACCTAGTTTGGAAAAATATTTCTTCATGTATGTAATGAAGTTAAAGATCTTGTGATGAGGTTATCCTAGGTTATCTGGGTGGGCCCTAAATCCAGTGATAAATGTCCTTAGAGAGAAGAGGAGAGGACACAGATTGCAGAGGAGAAAGCAGGTGAAGATGGAAGGTGGAGATAGGAATGACAAGTTCCCAGACGGAGGAACAGCAGGAGTCCACCCCACCAAGGCAAGAAGTAGACTGCCCTGGAGCCTCTGGGGGGTACAGGGCCCTCCTGACACCTTGAGTTTGGACTCCTGGTCTCTAGAACTGTAAGAATACATTTATGTGGTTTAAAGCCACGAAGGTGATGGCAATTTGCTATAATAGGTGGAGGAAACCTATGATCTCTTTGGGGTCAGGAAATGGCTGCCCACTGGGGCCACTTGCTTTCTTGTTTCTGTCTCCTACTTCTATTTCATCTGTCTGATGGGGTTATGTGTTCCTCTTAAAGCCCATATAGTTTCCCTAGGAATGCCAAGACACACTGGACCTTAAGTGGGGTTTTCTACCACCAGTGCTGTTAGTATCCAGAGCTGAATAGTTCTTTGTGTAGAGTGGGTGGGGGCGTCCTGTTTAGCTGCATCCCTGGTCTTCACCCACTAGATGCCAGGAGCAACCCTCTCCCCTACCCCCCACCAACTTTGACAACCGAATTGTCTCCAGACTTTGCCTAGCATTGGCTGGGAAGGAAAAGTCACCGCCAGTTAAGAACTACTGATGTAGATGGATCCAGGTCCATTTTTGGGCCTGTAAGCATTCGTAGCTGCAAATAGACGGCAGGTGGTATGTGTTCCCAGTCATGACGTGTTCCCCCCAGTGGTTAACTGGAATGATGCGCAGGCAGAAGGTGAGGTGCTGGGAGAGGAAGTGGCTTTAGAATTTAACATTGCTCTTGACACAGTGTAAATGATAAGGGGTGGTCTGCTTTTGATGGCGACAGAAGCCTTATATACAAACATAGTAATGAATGGTTCAGAAAAGAAGTTGTTGGTACTGTATTCATAACTATTCTGTAAATTTGTTTCAAAATATACAAGTTAAGCTAAAAAAAAATCTCCACAAAACCCCAATACAGAATAACAAAACAGCACAAAAACCGTGTCCTCAGCATCATGAGAAGATAGGGAATGCCTGAACTTCAAAACAATTCCAAGTAAAATGAAAAAGGAAAAACCCACCAGTTTCTACACAGCAATCTCATACTCTCTCTCTTTTTATATTTTTTATATATTTGAGTCCTGGGAATGTGTTATTAGATAAAGTTTAAGTTCAATAAGTAAGAGTGAAAGCAGAAAAGAAGGAAGATGGCGGACTAGCAGATATGTGTCCTCCCAGGTCTGCATTGACATTACAACCAAATTATAAAATAACGTGGAGAATCACCTGAAGTACAGCTGATCATAACACCTATGTCTGATAATAAAAAGGAGCCACATCGAAGCTGGTTTGAGGGGCAAAGTCACAAATCAAGCTGGACCCGCTCTTGGGGGTGGTAAAGGATCACTGGGAGGGAGAGTGAGGCCGCCTGCAGAGGCTCTCCTGAAGGGATGCTGGTCTCATCTGGGGGCTCCCCAACCCAGGATTCCAGCCCAGGAAGAGGAGTTTCCAATACCTCTGTAGAAACCAGAGGGAATTTTGGCAGTCTGGGTAATATGGAAGGAAACTGAATTTTTAGATGTCCCTTTGAAGGACCCCTGCATAGGCTTTCTGAACTATAGATGCCCCACCCTACCCACAAATTGCCCCAGGTGGCCCATTGACAATGGACAGCTACAGCCCTCCCATTCTCCCCTGACCTCGCAATCCACACAGGCAACAAACTTTGGGTGGCACAGGGTGGGCAGTGCATGGAAATCAACAGCAGGCAGACCAGTTGCAGTATTGTGTTCAGGAAGTGCAGGGGTCTGTGGGACCACTCCAAACAGCAACTGGTCTCACTTTAATCTTTATCTTGCAGGCACAGAAATTGCAGCAAAAGTGAGGCTGAATTGGCTGAAAGTCCCTTGTCTCCCTGAGATCCCACTTCACCCAGCCACAAAATGTCTGCAGCCCATTCACAAGCAGCCTCTTGTGCCCTCCTTGGCTCTGGGGTTATGCAGTCAGTGCAGGCAACAGACCTTGGCTAGCACAGTGAGCACATTTCAAGGAAAACGGTTGTGGACGGATCACTGCTGCCTACATGAGCTGTAATATCTGTTGAGGGGATTCCAGGGGTCTGTGCTGGCCCAA